>JAHWFP010207224.1:0-27490 GCA_023313725.1 Lithobius niger | reverse complement strand
CTGCGCCTATGTTTTTGTCACACGTTGTTTACTTTTTCCGCAACAAGTTCTACTTTACTACGAATGAATAAAAGGTATACTAAACCCTCCAACAATTAATTTTTTTATTGATAGTTTAGATACTAGAATTAATGTTTAACAGTCATCCGTAGGTCATCCATTCAACAGTCGTCAATAGGTGTCATTGTTTAAGCCGTACGAATTTTTAAACCACCTGATTTAAGCAGGCAATACACAAGCTCTGCAGAAAATCCCGTTTGAGCGACGCGTCGTGACGTCAAGACTTTTAAGGCGTCTTCCAGCTGTCTGCGTGACCTGCGCATGCGCCAGAAACAAAACGGCATCGCCTGGGACATCATTTCCGGTTAGCTCGTTCGCCGCTAAAACATCATGCCGTCGTGCATAGCGAAGGAGTGTAAAAGTTCGTCAAACCACAAAATAAGTTTATTCAGCTTACCGAATGCCGAAAAAGATGCCACCCGGCTGCGGAAGTGGTTGGATGTTATGGAAACGTTACAGGTTCAAACTGATAAAGCTGCAACGAATTGACAGCGACAGCGTCGTTGGTAGCCATGTTTGTTTACACGCAGAGACTAAATCGCGCGCGCTGCACGATGGGAAGGGATGTGCTCCCTATTTCCCTTAAATGTTTTGACGTCACGCTGCGTTACGAAAACTACATAGTCGCGAGCTCTCGTAGTGTTACGTTTGGTTGGGTGTCTTAAAAAACGCGGTTATTTTAATTTATTACGACGTAAGTAAGAAGGCAAGCGACATTTTATAAGTTTTGACGGGGTTTTTAGGGTCTTAGCTATCATTAAAAAAATTTCAAAAGTGAGGGTTTAGTATTCCTTTAACTGATTGATTAATGCGGTATTACCCAGAACATGCGCGCTTATAGTGGCGGTTATGTTTTCTCTGGCATTTCCTTAGCTTCAGTGCATGGCAGTGAAGAAGTTCAAGGAATACTCTTTTCCTGTTTTGGTTTCCTTGTTACAACTGTAATTGTACTTCAGTTTTCATTCTACTTTCGTAGTTTGTAATGTTTTATGTTGGCCTACAATTTTGTAATTCACTTTTCTGTTTTATCTTGGCAGTTTCAGTGATAAAGTGCAGATGGCCTTGAATGCTGCTTTCAAGGTCGTTGCTTTCGAGTTCACTGATTTTGAGGTGATTGCTTTCGAGGTTATTGTTTTCTAGGTCCTTGTTTTCAAGGGCATTGCTTTAGAGGTCATTGCTTCCAAGATCATTGCTTTCTTTCAAGGTTATTACGTTCAAGGTCATTGTTTTTAAGTTCATTGCTTTCGAGGTCATTAGTTTTAAGGTCATTGCTTTCGATGTCACTGCTTTTTAGGTCAGTGCTTTCGAGGTCATTGCTTTTCAGGTTATCACTTTCAAGGTCCTTGCTTTTGAGATCATTGTTTTTAAGGTCATTGCTTTCAAGATCATTACTTTCGAGGTCATTGCTTTCGAGGTTATTGCTTTCGAGGTCGTTGCTTTAGAGATCATTGCTTTTGAGGTCATTGCTTTTGAGAGTGTTGCTTTCGAGGTTATTGATTTTGAGGTCATTGAATTCGAGGTCTTTGCTTTCACGGTCATTGTATTTAAGGGCATTGCTTTCGAGGGCATTGCTTTCACAGTCATTGTTTTCATGGGCATTGCTTTCACGTTCATTGCTTTTGAGGTTATCACTTTCAAGGTCATTGCTTTCCCGGTCATTGTTTTCAATGGTATTGGTTTCAAGGTCATTGCTTTCGAGAATATTAGTTTTAAGGTCATTGCTTTCAAGGACATTGCTTTTGGGATCATTGTTTTCGAAGTCATTGCTTTCGAAGTCGTTGTTTTCAAGGTAATTGCTTTCAAGGGTTATTGCTTTCAAAGTCTTTGTTAGCTTAGTCTTATCTAAATTACACCACAAATGTCTTTAGAACTGATATGGGACATTGTATTTGACTAAATTTTTGTTGACACCAGACTTTCGCCTCTTCTGTATGCTTGTATTTACCAACTCATACACAGAAGGTGTTCTGAGTGATGCTGTTCACTTCGGTTTTATCACTTTTTGCTTGAATTCTGCAAGTGTGACGCCACCATGCTTTAAACTTTTAAATTTATACTCTTAGAGTAATTGAATCTGAGGTGTATTGTCACATTTAGTAGTTAGCTTGTTATTTATCATCTTGTGCTTCTGCCCGTGGATTTCGAATCCTATTGGTTGGTTAGTAACCTTCTCTGATCCCATTTGTCACTTTCTACAAGTTTTAACTATATTTGCATTTGTGCAAGACAGGTGATACCACAGTGACAATGATCAATTTCCTGACGATCTCAGGGTTTCTTAGAATATTAGGCTGCTCAAATGATCTTTGAGCTCCATGATGGTGCTACCGTAAGCTTGTGAAAGTTGGTTTACTAAACTTCCCTAAACACCAATAGCAACATCATCAATAATCTACACTAGTAACATCAAAAACAGTAATCTACCGTAAATAATTTAGGGTAAGGTTCAACTAAAATAAGAAGTTATAATACCAGAACCTTTCTAGGGTTAAGTCCACGTTAAACCCTGATGATGTATTTATGTGTCATCATTGACATCCTTTTTTCTACTCTTTGAGCCCAAAGGTCGTACTGCTCAAGGCTTAGATGTAGAAGGTAAGTAATATACGACGTATTTCAAGGGGGGGGGGGGAATTGAGGATTAATGGTAGGTCGACAGCCAGGTCATTAGCACCAACATCAGTCACAGTGCAGTGGTCCGGGTTGCCACTGCGCCACACATTACAGAGATGTTAAACAAACCCCAAATATAGATCTGATCATAGATCTCTACCTCCTACAAACATTAAAAAATCCCGGACAGGAGGACAGACTTATTGCCCGATTGACACTTCATGTCTTGCGGAAGATGGAAGCGGCTAGTTAAAATAGACCTACATTGAAAAGAAATGAAATGTTGCTACATTGTGCTTTTTGTTTGTTAGGTCTTCGTATGTTTTTTCTGTGTAGTTGAGTGAGGGCCTTGTTTCAGTCGACTTAAAGCTGAACCAAAAAAAAAAGGTCTTCTGCTAAAGACGCTGCAGAAGTTAGGAAGTTGAATTTCCGGAATAGAATTTAATTTAATTTACTTCGCTCGGCAGTTTGGTGTATTAGGTTTCGACTTTAATTGGGTGTATTAAAATGGAGCGGATATTACAAGCCTTTTGAAATTCGTTAATTTGTGGCTTGTGTTGCTGTGGCTACGGATGCAAGCCATAATACGGCTATGGATAATGTTTGAAATATAGCAGGATTGAGCCGTCCAAATCCCAGAACCAATTATCGTAATTAACCACTGCCTGGAAGCAGAATGATCTTAAATTATTTTCACTTTTCGTGGAAATAATTCAAACTGCAATATTTTTTGCGTGTTGCTGTTCCTGCAACAAATAAGTTTTTTTTACAGGTGATAATGAAACGATATTAGTTGATAGTAGCAACAAATTAATTTTTAGAAAATAAATACTTGCGAAAACTGTGTCTTTATTTTATAGCTTTATTTGGTGCACGTACCATTCATTTCTGTTTTGCTTGCTTTTACGATGAATTTTAGTATTTTCGAAGTAAAGAGCAAGGTAGCCTAATGTCTAACACAACTATCTCATAAGCTGGAGGTCCCGGGTTCAAGCCTGAACTCTGCCACCATAGCATTTTCGGGAAGAGAAGGGCCGTATGATGCCTCCTGCTCGTGTCGATTATAGCACGTAAAAGATCCTGCGAATTTTCGATTGGAATTACCAATAAAATTGGCCCTCTTTTCTTCTGGCGCAATGGCTTCGGCTGAGTGTGCGCCAAATCCAGGACTCCCCGCCAATTTCAACGGATAAAAAATGGGAAATTACTGCATTTTTTATTATAAAATTCGGAGCTTTATAGGAAAATCAAACAAAAATGTATAGGGGTGTACAGGAATTATTAGCCTGGATGCAGTGGGAGAGTGTCCTATTGTATTATAGGGCAACAATGTTTTTGGTTGTCCTACTATAAAAAAAAAGAAGACAAAAATCACTTTTGAGTGCACAACATGGTCGGTGCATGCTTTACTTGGCCGTTGGACCAATTTACGTTTCATTTCTATACCATGCTGCAAACGATCGTCTTTTAGATCTAAATAATTATTGTAGCAAGGAAATACCACAAACAGGGTAATATTCAGTTCGCAACAGAAAAATATAGGAAATATAGGAGCATTTCATGATTTATAGGAGCCTTATAGGAACCCTATAAGAAAAATACGAAATAAAGAAAATATAGGAGGACTGGGAAACCTGCAAATCTCCAAAGTACTGCCGAAGGGAGCCTACAGTCGCCATTTTGGGCCTGATGAATGGGACAGTTCTGCGCTACGCGACTGCGCAGGAACTGTTTCACATCCTTGGCGTGCTCGCACTTTACATTGCACTTCAGTAAGTACTAGGTGGCATTAAGAGCATTTATCATTTTTATTATAGTTTAGTGTCGGGAAAGGTTATGCGCTTAGTGCATTTGTTTCAGTGCTCGGCCTTTCCAGACCCAGGCGAAATAAGGTCTGGTGCACCCTGTAGTTAGATGAACGTCACGCGTTGTTAAGCAGAATTATCCAACTCTGATTTTATCTGTCTTCTTTTTTATCGATTGGACGTGGCTGGCCTGGTCGTTAACGCACGCTAATCAGCTTGAAGGGCCTGAGATAGCATCGCGACTATAACTGACTGGGTAATTGCCTTGCTTTTACTCACCAGAAGAGACGAGAGGCTTTTTTTTGTGTGATCCTCTCTCCATTCTTTGACTCCGTGACTGTGCTGACTCCAGTCTGTGCTGAACGAACGATAGAAATACCCATGTTTCATTCAAGGGAAAGTAAGAAGACTGGAAAAATAATAAAAAATAAAAATTAAAAGGGGTAAAGTCGCAGTCCTCACTGACATCCTATGTATTTCCTATTAATTTCCTCCTTAGTGTTTCTAAAAAAAATGATCAACGTTACCAGGAGAAACTTCACTGCGTTACCCTGGGTTACACAGGCACATGGGCGATCACTTGCTTGCTTGCACCTGTGTACTGCAGTGAAGTTTTTACCATCTGTGAATCCTGGATCGCGTTCAAAACTCATTCTGTTTTTGTTTTGCGTTGTCACTAGTTTAGAAAACTAAATAAAAGAGCGTAGCCATAAAGTGCAGGTGAAAGACGAAATTACGACGTTTCCGTTTCTAGATCGGAGCTGTTTTCAAGTGAAAACGTTTAAAACATGTCAAACAAAAGAAAAATAAAAACCATGTTGCAGAACAGAGGTATTTGTAATTTTTTTAGAGGTCACATACTAAAAATTACAAATAAAACAAAATTAAAAGTCGATACAATTCGAAAAAAACATCAACGCAAGACAAAACAAAACAAAAAAGCAAGACACATTAATAATCATAGCAAATAAAATGAAAAAATCTCAATAAGTAACTTTGTTCGATCGCCATAACTATCGTTTGTATTAAATAAGTTGAATAAGAAGTTTACTCATGAAATGGCGCTTTTCACATGATACTCATTAAAATCATGCTTTTTCTCATGATTATCAAAAAAGGTCATACCACAAAAGTTGTAGGGCATTTAAAGGCGATTAAAATGGGCTACAAGAAAATTAAATCGGACCACCGGTAAGAGAGATATCACTGGGCGTAGTTCCCAATATGGCGTCCAATATGGCGTCCAAACGACCATGATTTGGACCACGTGACCAGTAGTGTTTAACACTCCTGTAGGTGTGTAATAATGCCCGCAGTCCAACTGAGTTTACATAAAAGTGCAATACGTGCATTGAGATGGCTCCTTGACTACGTGGATAATTTCAGTTTTCTTCGACTCAGGACAGTCCATTTCTTGGGCAGGTAACTAGAAATCCCTCGTGCTTCGCAGCCCTCAACATGGACTGCAACTCTCCATCTTTAATTGACTCCGACTCACCTAAGTCCTACACTTAATTAATTCAATTACTTTTGATAAATGAAGAGCACTTAACGTGAATTTAAACAATTACTCTATTTTATAACGTCAATCAAAGCGGCGGTATCGAACGCAATCTCTCTTTAAAGAAGCTGCACTATTGCCGTAAATTCACACAAGCTCCACAGCTTAAAAGAATGAATTTGTGGCATCTGAATGTTCAGTTATTGGATGCATTGTGAAAGTCAAAGTTTTGAGCATTTAGATACGAGCTATCAGTTTGAAAGTTAACCTGCCTCCAACTTTAAATAGCCGAGAGCCAGACCAAACAGCGTTTGTACCTACAAACAAAGTGGACATTCAAAGAAACAATCCAACACGAAGTACATGAAAAGGAAAGCAGCAACTAAAAAGGATTGTTACGAATCACGATTTAATGAATAATCACGAAAATCACGATTATAATCACTTGATTAAAATTGAAACTCACCTGATTATGATCAAGGACCAGGTTGACGTGAAACTGTTGATATACAAGTATAAAAGAACTTAAACAACCAAAATAAAATAAACTGCTGTTGAATCTTTTACAGACAGGAAGGTGTGTCGTCTACTCTTTTTGGCTTCATCCATACAAAAATACGCAATCGACTACGTAGGAACAACCAAAGTTAGATTAATAGCAACATTCAAACCTTTAATTCCAAGGAAAAACTAAAGGACTTTGCAGCTGTGGTCATTTATCAATATGTGGTCGTGTACTCGGCTCACGTGTGAGGAATATGCCAGTTTGCCGCAACACCTACACCAACTTTACTAAGTATTTTGACTGTAATACAGTTACTGCAGTGTGCATGTTAAGATTGAAATTTACACATGGTAATCATGTTTTAAAATTTTAATACTTAAGCGATCTACAGGGATCGGCATTTTTGCAGTAGCAACTGCCAAGCAAGAAAAAGAGCAAACACTAGCAACTTTAATTATGTCATAATTAATTGTTGTTGTAATCTTCCTGGTATTAAAATCATATCAAAAACCAAAACTGGTAAAATGGGCCGCTAAGTTCCGAATGGTTCGGCCCTTCAAAGGAGTGATATCAATACACTAAAACATTCGCCAAGTTAATCGCACCGCTTAATAGTTCGAAGGTTAAATGAAAACTAGAACACTGCTACTTTCGGTAGCAATGTTCAAGTTTTCATTTAACGTCCAAAGTATTATTCGGTGCGATTAAGTTGGCGAATGTTTTGGTGTATTGATATCACTCCTTTGAAGGGCCGAACCATTCGGAACTTAGCGGCCCATTTTACCAGTTTTGGTTTTTGATATGATATCAGTCCTTTTTTTTAAATTGTGTATTAGACTCAACACCACTATCGTGCAAATGTGTAATAAAGTGGCACGTCAACAAGAAATTGGTTTTCAACAATTTGCTACTACCTTTTGCCTATAGGCCGAACCATTCTCAACTTGGTCACCTCTGTATAGGTTTTTGGTTTGGTTTTAATTTTGTTGTAATTTGTTTTATTTTGTTACTTTTGGTGTGTTGATATCACTCCTTTGAAGGGCCGAACCACTCTCAACTTGGTGGCCTCTTCACCATTTTTTGGCTTTGTTTATTTTGCTTTGTTTTTAGAGTTGGTGTATTTTTCGTGAATTGGACGTGAATTAGACTGTTTTTAGATCGTGCTACACTAGTGTGTATCTAGGCACGTACGTCAGTATACACGTTGTCATTGTTCGAATTTTGGCTGTCCAGTGAGACACGATGCCGACAATACTAACAATGGTTATAACAACGTTATTGATGGTCAGATTTTGCATTGAAAGCAGCATAGCTGGCATTCTTAGACGAGTTAATTTTTGTTAGGCGGGTCATTGCTCTCAATTTCAACACAATTTAAGCTTTTGTACCGCTTTATTATTTTTCCCCAAGTACCTGCAATGTGCCCAACTATGCTTCAAGATATGACGCTATGGCGCCGCGCTACAATGGTTTACAACCTCGACAGTTGAATTGATGTGATGTTTGTTGTGATGATTGTTGTCTAACTTGGCGCGACACACTAGCGTGTGTCTAGATCTGATTATAACAAAAATAATCTTGATTTATAATCATGATTATTTCCAACCCTGCAACTAAATATCCAGAAATTATTTTTTTGGGGGGGGCGGGGGATATAACATATAGTTAAACACCTGTAGCACTGCATACAAATACGAGTTAAAAAACATATATATATATATATATATATATATATATATATATTTCGCTTAGGAGCAGACTTAGCTCAGGAACAGACTTAATGATGTGAGCAGACTTCTGATGAGACATTATTAGGGAGGATCAAACAAATGAGCAGATGAGCATTAGATGAGCAGATGTAATGAGCAGATTATGTGTTAGGTCGTAGTGCTCTTAATAAACAATCAATCAACAAACGAAGCTTCAACAATCAGCAAGAGGGCGATCGGGCTCATTCTTGCCACGGTAGCAAAGAAAAAGGGCGAGCGGCCGACAATGAGAACGGATATGTGCTCTAACAATTAGAAATAAACACTATTACTTCAATAATGCTGACTATTAGAGCCGAGTTGAATCAGCGGGAATCGGCTAAACCGGCCGGGGAACAACTAGTAGGCTATTAATATTTTTCGAGGATGAAGCACAATTGTGTCCATTTTCATTTAAAAAAAAAACACCACACAGGGAAACACAACAGCTTCACCAAAATAGATGCAAGCATATACACCCACCTTGGTGCACCCATTGTGTTTGCCTGTGTGTCGTTTTTAACTTTGTTTTTAAGTGAAGAGGGGGGGAAATTAGCCTTCAACCTCCGAAATATTAATAGCGTGTGTGTTTTTAAGTTGAATTTGTGCGCAGTACTGCAGGTTAACTCTAGTTTCACGCACTTTTATTTCCAAGTTAATGTAATATTGTGCAAACTTTGTGTAACTTTTGGATTTACTGCACGTTCAAAATTTCGCTGGCAGTTCAAAAGTTGGCTGCTTTAAGAGAGTCCGCGCTCTCAGTCCCGCATTTGTATTTAAGTGACAAGCCAGCCGCTTTTCAACGCGTCAGAGCAATTAGTAGTATATTTTGACGGTAGATGGCGGCATGCTTCTCATATTTCGTTAAAGCGCTCTTACTCTCGCTGTCCAGCGGGGGAAGCACAAATGAAACGGCAGGCAGGAAGAAGAGTAGGCGCGCGCTTTTGCTGCACTTTCTTCCTCATTGCAAAAATAATTATTGCCGCAATTTAAACTTTTAATTGCCATCCTGCAGAAAAGTACCGGCACTGTTTTACGTATAGTAAGGGGCGCTGCGTCGAAGGTAATTATTCTATTTTTGTGACAACTTAATGGAGCGCACTGAATCTTGTGCTGGGCTCCCCCCCCCCCTTCCCCTCCCACTAGGGCAGTTAGTCGCGTGCCGCATTAAATGAACGGGAAACTACGATTTGGACCAACTTGAAAAAATGGGCTAGAAAAAGTCTAGGGCGCTTCCTTCTCCGATATATGAAATTTTACAGGAATTCCGGATTTTCCTATAAATCTTGCGTGACATAATTGTCCCATTTAATAGGCGCGTACAGTTTTGAAAAAAAAATAATATGAATTTTGTCGCTAGACATGAAGAAAGTTCTCCTATTTAACCAATTTGTCAAAGATATTTGCAAATTTAAAAAAAGCAGTCTGTTAGACTTAATGAGATGCTTTCGCCCCATCGTCTCTCGCCTGGGTTGTCTGCGCCCCCCCCCCCCCCCCCCCCTCCCCAACGCCTCCGAATTGTTAAAGTTGCGAACGGTTTAATGTCTAGTTTGCAGAATTGTATGCGCGAGCAAAAAAGTTGATTGGTGATTTTTGAATCCCGTCATCGGTTCTGTCATCCATTGCTTTACCTAACCCCTTGACGAACGCTAAAAAAAAAGTACCCTCACAGCGTTGTTTTTACGAAGGGGCTGTCAAAGTCCGTAATAGAATACGCGTACAACTTCTTTTTTTTTTCAAGTTACCTTGAAACTACGAACGTCCACACCCAGGGCTCTACTACAGTATCGACCGGATCTTGTATGAAAATTAGCATACGCAACTGCGTTGGACAATATGGCCGCCGAAAGCGCCGCTGATGCGATTGATTTGACTTGTTGCCGCTTTCTGTCAACCGAGGGCGACACCTTCCGTACAAAAATGCTGTTTTCCTTGATAACACTTTCTGGATAAACGAATACGTCGCTATTTACTAAAGAGTTATGTGCAGTCCAGAAATTTAAAGGCTTTGTGGCAAAAATACGAAATTGATTTTATTTGTACGTGTAAGCTATTTTCCGGGACATTACTGGGATTAAGTTAGTGAATTATACTGAGCTTATTGTCAGTTTCCGCTATTTGGCAGTAGGTGGCGGGAATCAACGTACAAAACTTTACCGGTGCGATTTGCTTGGGCAATTCCCGAACAGACCTCGAAGAAATGAAACGGACCACTCGTTGCGGCCATTTTGTCTACCGCCCTAATATTGGTGTAGGTCGGGCAAGATAGTTTACTGGCCATGCTCACACAAAACGAAGTCCAACGACGAACGCGAGCTTTGCGAGGTTACTCTGAGAACAGCGAACAGGCACAACCGAGTGAATAACGTCCTGGCCTCCGCCTAAAAAGGACAGGAGATCGATTCTTAGTTCCATTATGTACATTGAAGGGGCATTGCCACCAAATGACAAGATTGCAGTTACCGATATCTAGTTCTGTCTAGCCCTTAATTTCAACAGGCGAAGGAACACACAAATAAATTTCTTTTTGCACAATAAATAAGCCATGTGCATCCTTGATTATTGAGTGTAAAGTTGTTGCGTCCACGCCACACCAGAGAGCAAGTGCACGGGCGCTTTTTTCTATTTATCGACCGTCTTGAAACGAGATTTTGAACCGCTAGATGGGCTCCATCGAGTGACAGTGATATCGTTAACCTCGACCGCTTGCTCCCCGGTGCTCGTGGACCAGACGAGGACGCACCAATTTTGCACTCGACAATTAAGAAAGCGCGTGGCTAGTTTGTTGTGTAAACAGAAATTTCTTTGCGGATTCCTTCGCTTGTTGAAATCAAGTGCGACACAGAACTAAATAATGGTAGACGGTGCTAGATGCTGCAACCTGTCAATCGGTGAATAGGCACTTTTAAGGGACTATCAAAATGATCCCATAGCGTTCGTTTGTCGCACGGGGTTGTTGCAGAGGGTGCGCGGCTAGCTGCGAGCATTGGGGCTTCAGATTCGATAGGCGTCTTGGTCACAGCTGTACATTTCTGGCTTCTTAGAAATCGGATTCGATCCTGGTGAAGGGAAGTTTATATGTATGTGTTTTTCACCGGTTGTTTCCCGCCCGTTGCACGATGGTTTCCTCCGGGTACTCCGGTTTCCTCCCTCCATGCGGCAAAAAAATAACTGTCCTGATTGCCCTTCAAAAAGCTCTAAGCTTATTGGCCGACACCTCCTTTTCTATTCTATTCGTAATTATTGTTCTCGAAGGATTACAGGAGTTCCAACAGGTAAACGGCGTAGGCTGGGGAGGAGTAAAATTTGCTGGTAAATAAATGTTCAAGACTATTCTCCCCAAGAGCTTCCGCAATAACAAATAGCTTAAGAGTCGAGAGCCACTCACTACACAATGAAGTGGGTGCTGGCAATGGTATCAAGGGGATCCCCCCCACCCTCACCCCCATCCCAATGGCTTTTCAATAACCACGTTGTATACCAGCTAAAATTAACTGTAGGGAGCGTTCAGAAATTACGAAGCGCTCTCCCCTCCCACACTTTATATCTGCAAATTTTATGGTCTTTTAATTGCGTCAAGATATCTCCACCACATTACGTTTGATTACCTTGATTTTTTTTTGATAACGTGTGTTGGCATCATGAGTCCTACTGTAGTTTCATAATTACAGTACCTGTTCAGCCTCAAATCAAAAAAAAAATTCAGAGATAGCTGCATTAATTTGGGCACTAACTTGACAAGCAGGCATGCATTTGCCCCTTGAAAAAGCGTGGCTGTTTAGGATTGACCCTAACCTTCAAAAGAAAAGTCCGGAAGTGTATGCGTCCCTTTAAGGGTTAAATGATGGATGGAAGCCAAATTAGTGCGTTCGATTGCAGTGGGTATATAGGATCCGTGAGTCACGGAAGTATGGGCGATTCACGATGACTATCGTTACGGCGTGACAACTTCAATTAATGCGAAGGTAATCGCCTGCGAGAATGAATCACAATCAAGCCAAGCTGAATGAAGCCTTTTCCCCACCAATCAGAGACGTTCGATTAATAGCCAATTTAGCTGATGATTTCTTCTGCTCAAATTTAGATCCTTAGCTTTCCAAGGTTACAGTAAGTGATATAAAAATGTTGTGTAACTCAAGAGTGGATGCAGTAATTTGTGCTTATAGCACACGTGAATAATTCTTATCTGTGACATCTTTGTTAAAGACTTGGAAACAGAAAAGGAATTAACGAACGTCGATTATATCCTACTCAACTCCAGAGGTTATCTCGGGACGGAGAGGTGTAATTTTGCTAGGAAATTCCTAGGGTTTGTTAATGGCACAGTCGATCGATAAGAGCACGAGTGTATTAAAAAAAACACCTATACTCTCCGATGCAAGGGTGGGGTCAGGGGCGGAAAAAGCGTTTGGGCTTATTTTTGAACAGGTAAATCACATTGTTCATGTTTGTTGATATGATTGCGCAAACAGAAAGGCTGCTGCAGTATAAGTACACGCAACATCCTGGAGAAAATACCCTAATATTTAGTTAAATAGTGGTATTCTGTATTGTTTATAGAAATTATTACTGACGTTTGAACTACGGCGTTGTTTGATCGTCTTCGAACCGACAATTTTCGTCCTTGATTAAGAAAACTTTCCCAGATGTTCGACGTATTATGTCTTAATTTAGGGTGCACGTTAGTGATATCAATTATACCCTCTACATTCTTTTTCTCATTTGCAGAATTATTATTATTATTATTATCCGAAGCAGTGGAAACTAGAACAAATGCCAAGCATTATTCTAACGAAATACCAGTCAAACACATAACACTTAAATGCTATTCGTTCATTTTATGATACCATGTTTTCAACCGTAAAATTGTTTATCTCTTGGCAAATCTCATTCTTCAAGACTCGTAATTGGCAGCTGCCCAAAACTAACTAAAACGCAAATCCGTTTATTCAGTTAGGTTTCAAAGCACAAATAAATCGCTTAATAAAGGCTTATTATCCAGTCAGGTGTTTTTGGTTGGTGAAGTTAAGACACATTTATTTATTTTTCTATGCTTTTTTAAGTTAGTTTCTATTTTCTTTCCTTTTATTTTTAGGAAAATACCGTATTAAGAAATGCTTTGGTTACGAGTGCCACTAAAACGTCAAATTTTACTAGTTAAAACCTTCGACTGTTTCAATTACGCGACACTGCTCACAGGATTGTATAAGTCCCATTTTGTAGAGTCGAACCATTAAAAGAAAGAACGGGCGAGTGCATTCTCTGGACCCACAGGGAGGGCAGATAGAAGCTTGTGTTTCGCTAAATTGCTTTTCCATCTAGCGATTTAGCGAACGAAGTGTATGCTTCGCGATTGACGTCAAACTGCGGGAAGAAAAACGGGATTGGCTCTGTGTGTATTGCGTAACACTGACGTTGACTTTACACCATACTCGTGTTTCGCTAAATTGCTCGATGGAAAAGAAGCGCACGGTTTTTTATTGCTATTCCTTTCTCTCACTGCCTTTCTACCTGCTCACCTACTCTAAGGTAGATCCAATTCTAGACATGTTGTTGGGGCGTGGTAAACAAAGAGTTCCGTAATGTCTCATGATGTCTTAAGCCTTTGCAAGCTTTTGAAGCTTTCACCGTCTAACGGTACTAATTTTTTTTACAGAGGATGGTCCACTAGAAAAACGCAACTGGACTTATTTAGGTTAACGAAAAATAATAATAAGGACCATTGTTTTTGGTTTAAAATCCGATTTTAAATTCGAAAAAACGCATCCTTATTTTCGATATTTAAAAAATAAAAACTTTAGTGTGTGAAACTATACTAAAAAGTTAATGTTTTAGGAGTACCGTCGGTTTTTTCCCCCAATTTTTGTATTTCACACATTTTTGAAAATGAGTAACAGATTTTATTGTACGAAGAATCGGATTTTATAGTTCCAGCAAAGCTGTCCATATTTTTTCCTTTTTTTTTAACTTTGAAAATGGTTTGGGTTAAACCCCCCCCCCCCCAAAAAATATTTTTTTTTTAAATAATGAGAAAATTCACATTGTGTGTTTTTTACAGGTCATCCTTGTATTCTCATTTTTTCCTACGGTTTAAAGTTAAAAAAAAAATTACGTAAACACATAACCTGATCTGACCGCGAAATTTGGGAAATAAAATAGGCATCACTCTAATACACGGGATACCCTACACCATCCCATATGGATGTAAATTTTCTCGTCATACTTCCCTCTCTCATCTCTTTCTCCTTCCAATTCATCATCCGTTCGTCATTTCCATCTCATTCCATCACTATTCATCCCACCCATCCCCTTTACATTCGTTCGTTCGATTTCTATCTACCGATTTCTATCTATCCATCAGATCCCCTCTAACCACAAAAAAAAAGGGGGAAAAAAAAAACAATACCCTGGTGGCGTGTCCGTGGCTTTGAGCTGTCGCTACGTGTCGTCATAATACGAGAGACGAAAATTCTGTTCGCAAATTCTCTTTGCAATCTTATTAAGGAACATTAATGAGAGTCAAATTGCACTCCGTTACGACGTGTGACTGTCGTTCCCTTTCTTCGTGCGCTGGTGTGTGTATCGGGGAGGGGGAAGGCGGCCGGTGGGGGGAGGGGGGGATGCAGAACGCCTCCTCTTCCCAAGCTCATTTCCAAATAAAATTGCACCAGTGAGCTGCAGAATTAATTTTTTCCCATCCTTTTCGTGATCGGAAGATTTCACTTGAACGGTTCGTGGAAGTCGTTTTCTGCTAAATTCTCTGTTAAATTGCTTCGATTTATTTGGTCGATATCGCTAAAAGGGTGTCTAAATATGAAGAAATGCGATTTTAAGTGATGGGAGCTAAAGGGTTAGAGCATGCAACGATATTGCTTGAATAGAGCCAACGAGTTGGTTAATAACTGGCAGCGGGATCTCGGCACTGTTCCCACCAGGCCCGGGTAGTGTGAAAGACCACACAGCTTCTTTTTTTGTCTGTTGCTAATAATTGTTGTGTGCCACCAGGAGCAAATAAATGCCGTACGGACGTGGGAGTGTCCATGTTGTAACTCCCGCTTTGTATTACACCGTTTGCTCAAGGCCGTCTAGGAGAGAAGCAGCAGGTTTCAGCTCCTGGCGCCATGCCGGTCGATATAACGTCGCCAAAATCTTATTTTTCCAACGCCGTGCTGAGAGGCTTAAAATTTCTGGGGTGTGCGAGAACTGGCGTAGAGTCGGGAGGCAAGACACGCAATTTCTACTTCTGTCGGCCTTGCCTCGAGAAACAAAATGCTCTCCTTGTTTTAAGTTGGTTTAAACGCTTGTTCTTGCCAATTGACACATGCTTGGATTATGCGCAGCACAAGGGATATTTGTCATATATATTTATTAGGTAAAAGCCTACATCGCATTATATTTAACGTACGTTTTCCGCGAAAGTAAAAACGGACACTAGTTCGACAACTGGCTGCATGGAGTCAGGTTACTACGAACGGTGGAACAAAGGGTGGAATTGTGGTAGAGGCTCCTCCTTCATGCACTTTGTATTTTGTGATACTGTCCACTTTAAGACGAATAACACAAGTTTTTTAAATGTGGTCTTATTTCAAGAATTTGTGCTCGGTGTATTCTATGTTCGTTCATAACGGTTTCTCTGGGTCTAGGGTGGGGGGCTGAGGTGGAGGGCTGAGGTGAGGGGATGGAGGGAGGGACTGAGGTTAGGGGGAGGTAGGGGGGACTGAGGTGAGGGGGAGGTGGGGACGACGACAGTAATCAACTCCTTTAGGCATAGTAAAGAGGAAATTGTTTAAACTACAGAAGACTGTCTGCCCTCGTATTTGTTAAGAATGTCCCCAACTTAAAATGAAAAAAAAAAAAAAAAATCATAGTCCTTTTTTAGTTTGGTTGGCTAAGTTTTCGTCGTCTGCAATATTTTGGTAATATTGCATCCCGGCTTAAAAGTATGATATAAAACTTCTAGTAAACTTCCTATTGTTTGTGTAATACAATTTTCGTTTGTTTAGTCTGTTTACTGCATTCCAGTAGAAAAAGTAAACAAACTTCAAATCTTACTTTCGGGTCTTCCATCTCCCAGGTCTTTTGTTTTAGTTCCCACTCCCCCCACGCCTTTGGCTTCGTTACTAATAGTTTATCTACGAAGTTTGCAATCGCCACAAACAACGAACTCCGCCTTACGACTCTGCCTACCTACATTGCTATACAGCAAAAGTCATTAAAGTTGGCTGTTATCAGCCAGCACTCACTGGAAAAGAAGTCACATCTGGAAGGGAAAAAAAGTTGCTCCTCCGAGAATTTCCAGCTAATTTGATACGTGAAACAAGCAAAAAGCGGAGGGAAAACTAAAAGAAAAGGTATAAGAAGGAAAGAAAAGGTCTTCATCGTGATAACAATCATTATTGATGACCAGATGAAGGTTGCAATGCCCTTAGAAGATGAAAGACTATTAAAGAAGAAGTCTTGTTTGTTTGTCTGTTGTAGTGTACACTGAAGAGTGACACATTGGTAAATCGTAGCGGTTAGCTAATTTCTTTACATGTTTATCGTACGGACGTTGTCGTTATACTTGCCACCAGAGGTGACCGTTCCAGTCTGTAAGTGCCAAACTACTATAAAAGGGGAGGTTTCGATGCCATATCAGTGTCGTTCTCAAGGAAAAGTTAAAATGTACAAAGGGTCATCAAAGTATGTCAGAACTTTAATACAGGGTATCCCGTTTATCGTCCACGTATTTATAACACCAAGAATTTATAGGGTTTAATATTTTGTTTCTTTTTGCATTCTTCGTTTCTTTCGGCAAGTTTTGTGGTATTGTTTTCTTTTGATTACTCTGTGTTTTTTTGTTCTACGCAATTTTATCTAAATTGTTTTTCTTCTTTTTCGTTTTTATTTTATTGTTATATATGTATAAATATTTGTTAAATATTTTTTCGCATATAATCCTGTTCTCTGATTGTTGGAAATAGGTTTGCTTCGTGTTCGTTTGATTTGCATTTTTGTGCAGTCCCAACCCACTGCGGGCATCTGCTCTTGTGGTCTGTGGATTTGTTAATTTTTGGACTGTCCTTGTATATTTACTTCTAAATAATAATAAATTCATTCATTCACTTTGCATAAATATGTGCAAGTGATGGTGCACGGACGGTCGAACTGTAATTTATCTTTTGTTGAAACGAATAAATAAAATAATAATATCGTAATAAAAACAAAGATAAAAATTCAGGATTTATTAGAATGTACACGTTTCAATTACTTCTAATGAAGAACGTGGTCAATTTGGCCTTTCCTTTAGTTCTTACATGACGGATAACGAGTGATGGTTTCTTTGGCAGTTGTTGATGACTGTACAAATGTTGGTTTTCAGTTCATCGAGGCAAGCTGGTTCTGTTGGATGGTCCATCTTTTGGAGAATGCTCTCCGTATTTCTATCGCAGATGTCGACTCGCGATAATTTAACTGTCGCCCTCGCACCATGCTTTTCTGTTGGCTGGTCCGCCATTGCTGCAATACCGAAACCGTCAACTCTGAAAGGAGAAACCGAAACTGTAGCAATCCGAGAGTTATAGACGTGAACCTGAGAGTGCCTTAAATCCGAAATTCTAACCTTTAAGAAACGTATTTTTTTTTGTTAATCGAGATTAAACTGTAGAATTTTGTGTTATAGAAGCGTTAAAATAGTCATCAAATAGTCTTCAAACAGTCTTCAACAGCAGAGCAGGTCAATTTTTTCAATAATTTTTTCCTCACATTTTAAAAGGTGTGCACCGTAGAAGGCTAAAAACTAATGTTAAACAGTAAAATTTCTTGGATTTTCCACACGATCAGTATTTCTTGTGGAGGGGTTCACACTAGACATTTTCGTCATTTTTGATGGGTAAACAGATAGTGTAAGTATATGAATCCACATGGTGGAACGTCCCAGTCGACAAGAGGAACCATCAACAGGTCATATCCTGTGACTGCACAAACACCAGTAACGTTTAAAAGCTGTGAGTGATGGTGCATATCTAACTTCTGGCAGTGCATTTCATGTTGTCACAGCTTCTAGTGCCAAAGCACAACCTTCTGACATCATTGCAACACTACCTCAAAAAGAGAGTATTGCATCACCTCATACTTATGACCTCTTAAAATCAAGAGCTGTTTCCAATCAATAGGAAGGTGACCACTCTGAAGTTTAAAAAGAAAGATCAGGTCTATCATTTCTTGTCTTATCGCTTGACGAGGTCTCAAGCCCCAGAGAGACAATGAATTCATCTTAATAGGAAGATCGCAAGTTTCCAACCATATGAGTCACTCTCCTTTGAGCAGTCTCAACAACCTTAATACCACTCGCTAAATTCGGTGATGAGATCTGGGTACAGTGTTCCAACAAAGGTCATATTGAAGCTTTGTAGGCTGACACCATAGCAATGGGTGGTGCCGAAGTCGATGTCCTCTACAAGTGACGAAGTGCGCAATTAGTCTTAACAGCAACAGCTGCGCATTGTTCCATTCTTTTTCTGTTTGCCGACAAACCACATCCAAGCCTTTTTACTATAAGCTTCAATTAATTGCAACCCACTAATTTCATGAAATTCCAACTTCCCCGGACGCCATCCAATTTGTAGAAAGTGACATTCCACAATGTTTGAGATTCAAAGATGCAAATTTTCTGGGAGACTTGCACGTCATTGGCAACAGCCCAAACAGATGAAATAATCCCAACAAAAGCAATGTCGGTGTAAAGAAGAAACAGTAGAAATCCGGGAACACTGGTCTGGGACAATCAATCCACTAGCCCCATATCTCCATGAAGGCACTCTGTTCACCACCAACCTCCACCTGTGATCAGTAGCCAAGCTTCAAACCATTCCCCAGTAGCATACCGAGGCCAAGATCTCAGAACTGCCGTATAACTAAGCATGACTTGGGCACCGTACCAAACGCCTTAGAAAAGCCCTAGTAAATGTAATCCATGTAAGCACTGCTATCAATTGACATCATCCAGTCTTCCTGAGAAAGTAGCAAGTTGGTAGAACAGGGCTGACCTTGAACAGCAATGTTTGCTTCATATTCAGGAATTGGTATGGAAGATGAAAATGAGAATATAGACCTTAAGTAAACTAATGTGTTATTGTGTCTCTTGCTCGGCTGAGTAATTGTCTTTCAGAAGTCATTTATATCCCCATTAAACTAATTTTATTTCTCATATTACCTTCTTATCATGGACAAAGTGCAGTATTAACCATGAGGCCTAATTGTTTCGTATACGGTCATTTCACGAAGCACGAGAAATTCAAAAAAAAATATTTATTTACGATCGTATCGCAACATTTCTTGTGTGTAAATTCCAGTTAGCTCCCAGTATGTTAAGCTACCGGAATGTTTAAGTTACCGGTATGTTTAACCAGTACGTTTATGTTAAGTTACCGGTATCTTTACTGGTATGTTTAAATTTTGTAGAGTTTGTGTTTTTTTTTTATGGCACTCAGTGCTAAGGAGAGCATTGGTTGCAAGTAGCACTAAACCTTCTTATTGCCAGATCAGGCCCCTTGATATGTAAGCTACCTGAGATTACTGAGGAATTCCATGAGATCTTTGAACCTCAGAATTTATCTTGCGTTTACCTTTTTATCTTATAATCAGAATTTACTTTAGCTACGATTTATCCATAGCTATATCATTAAATGGCGCTGTTATCGATGAACAGGGTTCCAAATCCTTCACCGACAAACAATCCGGTAATTGCGTCAAGTGGCGACCACTAAAGTGGACGTCCCCTTTTGAGGTTGGTGGTGCTTTAAGGTCGAGTTTGCCATTGGGCAAGCGCGGACTTGTTTGTAAGTAGGGCAGCAAAGTTTGGCCTCGGGACTGACTTTGTCGATGAGGGACGCCTTAATCCTAATTGTGTCTTCATTGACGGCTTGTATTAGGGTCTGCTCGGTAGGCCCATGTCAGCAGAGGCCAAACAAGGTTCTCGTCCTTTTAATCGCTGCTGATTGGACGTCGGTTAGCCAACAAACAGGTTTTCAATCGATGGGAGAAAGAAGAGAAAAGAAGATAGGGCAAGCTCAAATCGATCAAATCTCTGCGAAATTATTTTAGATCTGGCCTAACGCTTTAGGTCATTTTTCCGTACGAATCGAGAAATTAGAGATGTGAAGCTACAATTCACGCCCCGAAGCACATCCAAGAGTTCCTTGCGTGCGTCATGTTTGCCACCACCAAAGGTTAAATGTTGATGGGTGTAGCTAGCAACATATGAACAACCCAAAAACTTACAGGCATATTCTAGAAATCCACTCAAGTTTGAGTGGGGATAATTGTGAGTGTAAGGGTCAAAACGCATCTACAGAAATACCCTTAGACATTAGGACACTCACATTCGCTTTTGTGGCTGTACTAAAATTGTTGACCCTTACCTTAGATGTTTGCACTCACATTTGTCCTCTCACACTCACACTTGAGTAGATTTCTGGAATACGGCTGTCAGTCGCCTTTCAAACACGACTAAAAAAGTCAACAATACATCGCAAGGTAAAGGATTAACGAAGTAGACAGCATCAATCAAAGACTGACCATGTGAGAATACTTAATCTGAGAAAGAACGAAAAGGCAACTGCCGCAAGTTTGAAAACCCAGTCCTCGAATCCAGGACTTCTCGGACAGTGTTGCGCAGTTGCCAGAGTGTCCGGCCTCGCATGCGGGAAATAGTGGATTCGAGTTCCGGTGGGACAGCCATCTTTTCTTTCTTTTTTAGACTACAGCCGTATTCCTGAAGTCCACTCAAAAGCCAAGTTGGGCTAAGGGTGAGTATAAGGGTCAAAATGTGTCTATAGAAATACCCTCAGATGTTAGAACACTCACATTCCCTTTTGTGTTTATACTGACATTTTTTACCCTTACCTTAGATGTTTGTCCTCTCACACTCGCACTTAGTGGATTTCTGTAATATGCCTGTAAGTGCATTATCAGAAGGCCAGTATTTGATTCAGTACGATTCAGTTTGATTCGTTAACAAGATTAAAGCTTAAATCAACAGAAAAAGGTGTACTAAATAATAAAAATCAATTCATTGAAGCATCCACAAAACAAGTACTCTAAGAAGTTTATTAGAACTTCGGCGTAAGACCCCTAAATTCACCACAAACATTCACCTGAAATCCGTATGGGCATTTCCTTCCCACCCCTTCTCTCACTACACCCCTTGGGACGATACGAAAAGACGGTGTGTCACAGAAATTCTAGTAACATAATCCGTTCCGCATCTTTCCACGGACGTCCGACTAAAAATAGCTTGGCTCTAGCCTACACCCGATCTCGTTGAATGTGCCGTTGGCCGCCATGACTAAACAAAGTTCAGGTGTGCCTTCAATAGCCTGGCGCTGATGTTTAAACGCCCGCAGA
This sequence comes from Lithobius niger, assembly GCA_023313725.1. NCBI lineage: Eukaryota > Metazoa > Arthropoda > Chilopoda > Lithobiomorpha > Lithobiidae > Lithobius > Lithobius niger. The sequence continues at coordinate 5,872 of JAHWFP010207224.1, read as the reverse complement.
TATGATTAATCCACCCCTGGGAGGAAACGAGCGTCCCAACATGTCACGCAACGCTCTGCGATGACGCGCCAAAGCGTCGCCCGGTGCCGCAGCATCAGCGCCACTCTGCGTCCGCTAGGGACAACGGAGGCGCCCGAAGTGGGAACGACCAAATGACGTGACAGAAGGGTAGGGTGGGAGAAGGGGCACAGAGTAGGAAGGCAATTGTGGGAGGGTAACTTTAATAACTCGATGTGAATTTTATTAAGATGAGAAAAAGTTGTGAGTTCGCCACATACTCCCACCGTCTAGAAGTAAATTTACCCTACATTGTTACAGGTTGGTTGTCGTTCGGTTTTTTTTAGGGAGCATGAACCCAAACTGAATGAATACAAGATCCAAAATGAAAAATGTAAACTAACGTTTAAATTAAGCCACCCAAAACCAAAATTGATATAAGAGAAGGGTAGGCCTTCGAAGATAATGATATCATTCTACCAGGGAAGGCCGCCAAGGTTAGTCCTATTAGCCAAGGTAATCGCACCGACTAATAGTTCGAAAGTTAAATGAAAACTAGAACAATGCTACTCGTGGTGGCAATATTCAAGTTTTCATTTAACGTTCAAAGCATTATTCGGTGTGAATAATTTAGCTAATAGGTTAACCTTGGTGGCCTTTTCTTGGTTGAATGATACCTTCACAAGCCGACCCTTTTTTGGAGACGTCTCCACTTGGAAAAACGTATTTTCGTGAAACTAGCTATTAGCTAGTCAGTAATTGGCAAGTATCAATGTTATTCGCACCTTTATTTTAATAAGGCAACGTTCAACTTAGTCACTAATAGTGACTTTATGTTATCAGGCGACAAAAGTCTACCGACTAAACGAGGTTTCAGCCTTTTCTGTCGCATTGTTATTTTTCCTCAAATGCTTGAAAACAGGCAAACTGGCTTAGTTGTAAAACACGGAAGTGTCTAGTGGTCGCCATGTCAAATTATATATACATATATTTTATTTGGATAGGATGGACGTTATGTTATCGCTGAAGCTTGTCGGGTGACACACTAGCGTGTGAATATCTCCTTTGAAGGTCCCTTAGTCATAAATTTTCTGCAGAACCATCAGCTTACATATACGAATCCAGAATTTCCAACATCAGAATTGCTGTTCATGACTTTTGGGCAACCCATATGCAGGATGTAACTGAAAGGTCTGTACAAACTTTGAGGGTGTAATCTGTGACCAAAATAAAACCAAAAAGTCTAGTAAATATGGATCCGGAAATGAACCCGTTTTTAGTTAAAGCCCTCCCAAAAGTTCACAGTAAAAAGTTGACGGATTTCCAAAACTTCCTCCAAAGTTTTACAAATCAATGAAATTTGGTAAATTATTCTTGCAATATCAGTGCTACAGAATTCATGTTTGTTTGAGGTCTCACAGCTCTGTGGAAGGGGCAGGAAGGGGGCCAGGAGGGGGACTCAACCTCTCTGGTGTTTACGTCGCCATGTACAGCACCAATACTAATCTTCTTCATTTCAGAAGTGGGGAATTTGCAGGATTGTTTCTGCTTCTCTTGAAGCAGGGAAGCTAAAACGTAACGGGATGAAGATTTCTGAAGACAACGACCAACTGATCATTGTTGAGCAGTATCCGTCACGCAGCTAACCTCAGAATGTCCAAAGTTCCCTGCTACAGTCATGGTCCGTAATTGTTTCAAAATTGTCGCTAAAAATGTTGTAAACTTGTTCCCCTCCATACGGTCCCTTCCCAAAAGTTGTGATACCTATGAAGTACTGTAATTGCAAGAATGACGTACCAAATTTCAATGGTTTGGAAAATTGGGTGGGAATAATAATATAGGTTTGTTGCAAACGCAACCGGAATGACAAGGACCTGGAGGTCACTGACTGCCATCCGAAGTTAAAACTAAAAAAAAAGGGAAGTTATGGAACATTTTCATCTTCCTCTCCCACAGGTTGGAGGCCTTAACGAAAAATGGGTTCATTTCCGGACCCATGTTTACAGAACTTTTTTTGTATTATTTTTTATCATAGACTACACCCTTAAAGTTTATACAAATATTTTGGTTACACCCAGTATTGGGTAGCTGGGGGTACGAAAAATGGGCCTTTGAACTAGTTAGTTAGGATTATAAGGTGTGTGTGTCTGTCATCACGCTAGATGTCCAGGGAGACTCAACGAGTCACGCGGAACCGTTATGAGATTCAAAGAGACTGCGAGGTTCGCTCCACATTTTATCAGACCCTTAGGCCTATTTTTCTATTGACATAATTTTTACAGCCTCGTCCTACCCTCCCTGGCACATGAATGTGCGCCACATAACAAGAACGTCCAAAGACCAACTGCCTAAGGAGCAAAAGGGCGAGGTCCCTTCCGTCCCAACACCCAAATTTAATGACGCGGAAGCCTCTGTCGCTGCTCTTTCTCCCACGCCCCCCCCCCCACCTCCCCACCTCACCCCTCTGCACTTACCCCTTTTTCCTTTCCTTGTTGGATAATTCAAAGGGTTTATGAATAGACGTGCCGCTTTTTTTGTTTTGTCGGCATGTTGTTTAGAGTTAAGGCATGGGAATTTCATTGTTTGAAAGCTTTGTTTAAAAGTCACCTTAAACGAGTTTAAATCCTGGGTTTTCCGCTTGGATTTGTCCAGCTAAATTGTCCTTTTCGTCGTCGTGACGCAGATAACCCAGTTTGGGTTCGTGCTACCTAAAAGTAAACTAACAAGAATTTCATAAAGAAATACATAAACTGCTTATGCAAAAAAAACGCAACATTATTATTTTCATAGACGAAAGACAAAGCTCCCTATTGGGCTAAAGTTTACATTAGGTACATACTCGATATCCTTACTATATTGATTCCAAATGGCTCCAACACATTCCTGAATACAGAGACAGTTGGTTTTAGAGCGCGGAAATGTGTTAAAACGACTTAAAACAGTAGATTTGTAGCGCCACAATCCGTACATCCATACGGTGTTTGCGTTTGCTCGCAGGGCCGGCAGGACACCTTATATTTTTTTCGTAAACAGTTCCGATAGGCGGGTTGTTATTGTCAGTTTCGTGTGGTTTTGTTGTTACTGTCAGTTAGGTCAGGTTAGGTAAGTTTGGGGTTTGGCATTTCATACTGAGTAGTTAACTGGTTGGGGTTTGGCATTTCATACTGGGGCAGTTAATTGGTTAGGTTATGTTAATGATGATTTAACGAGTTTCCGCAATTTGGGATCAATTTGTGTGCCTTCCATGAAAATTAAAGGTAGGTTTATTTTCTCTTTGTTTTCGAATTTCGGGCCATGTGCATAAAGGGAACATGGGAAGAAAACGGGCTCTCGTCCTATTTTATTTTAATGGACTAAGAATTACCTGCTGAGTAATGTTTTCGTCTTCCATTTTTGGAGCAAACGCACCGTTTGGTCGTGGTGAAGGTCCGAAGTTAGCACCGCACCGCGCTGGAAAGCATGAAAATGTGCGAGATTCCGACAAGTGAAACGCCAAACCCCAACCAGTTCATTACCTCAAGTGAAATGCCGAAGCTGGTTCCTTAACTAACCTAACCGACAATAACAACAAAACCACACGAAACTGATAACAACCCACCTATTCGAACTGCTTACGGGAAAAAATATCAGCTGGGAACATGGGAAGAAAACGGCCTCTCGTCCGTCAGCGCAAAGAGTGCTTTCATTTATTTCTGACGGCCAAACGAAGCCTTTGCCCCAAAAAATGTATGGGAAAATATTGTTCAGTTGGTCATTTTACGTCATTCTAGCCCAATGAGAGATCAATCGGTAAGGAGCCCTTATTCTTCCCGTAAGCGGCGTAACTTGTTCCTTCTATTGTTTATTTTAGTATCGAAAGTGATCGTGGAATGAATTTATAATTCTGCCTTTATTCCATTAGCTACGCACCTAGTATGCACTATCCCGTTGCCTCACACGTTTGTCGAATTGACACTGCAACAAACTATTACACTAAATAATCGATTATACGATAATTACCTGATTAGCAGGAGCCACATAACTACCCGAATTGCCTATACGCGTAGGATCCTAGGACAGCCTTCCCGGCGAACCGTAAAGTAGCCGCCATTTTTTTTCAGTGGTTCGCCAATAGCCCAACAACAGATAGAATTCCGTTTTCCGTGCATGTTGTCAAAACCTGAAATAATCTGGGCCAGTTCCGGTTCAACTTTTATTTCATACAGAAACATAATTGGCAATATTTTTTTAGTCAAGCACCTACAACCCTTCATATGCAAACGATTTAACCATAAACTCTTCAATAACAACGCCTATAATTGCTGGGCACGTCTTCTAATCGGATTCATGAAAAATCTACTAATACTTCAGTCACATCCGGCCAGACGCTCAAGGTGATAAGCATGACTCGTTCAAATAAACGACTGGAGTGGGACGTGACGTCATTAAACAATAGCTCACGACGCAAGCCCCTTTTTCTCCCCGACTGTATTTCAATAACTGCTTTATGCATTATATGTAACAACAGTAAATTAACTTACAAGCATTGTTTAAAAGTCTCCAGAAACAACGCAGACATAGGGCCTTAGGGCTTCGGGCAGATGACCAGGAGTGGTTAACGCTCGTTAAACCCTTTGAATCCTTTGAGAAACAACGACACATTGGACATGCGGCGTCTTAAATTACCCCAATCTAGACACATGCTAGTGTGTCGCGACAAGTTAGGCAACAAACATCACAACAAACATCACATCACATCAATTCAATTGTAGCGCGACGCCATAGCGTCAGTGTCTAATATCCTGAAGCATAGTTGAGCACATTTCAGGTACTTGGGGGGGGGGGGGGAATAATGCGGTACAAAAGCTTAAATAGTGTTGAAATCGAGAGCAATGACCCACAAGACAAAAATTAACTCGTGTACGAATGCCAGCTAAGCTGCTTTCAACGCAAAATCTGACCATCAATAACGTTGTAAATGTGTTACTAGTTACTAGCTAGCTAGCTAGTAGCTAGTCCGCTCATCCCCATCTTGATTATTCATCGATACCGAGATAACGGGAAGACTTCCAGCTAAGAAATTGGACGAATGACTGCAGTACAATACGAACTGCGTACCTTTTATGATTTGGAGCCAGTAGGGGTGTAACAGGGAAGGCATGGGAGGTCGCATAAGTACGAAAATATTTTTATAACCATTGTTAGTATTGTCGACATCGTCTCTTATGGGACGCCCGAAGTTCGGACAAAAACTGGTAGAGAGGCCACCAAGCTGAGAGTGGTGCCCCTTTAAAGGAGTGATATCAACACACCAAAACTAACTAAATAAAACAAATTACAACAAAATTAAAACCAAACCAAAAGCCTATAAAGAGGTGACTAAGTTGAGAATGATTCGGCCACTAGGCAAAAAGTAGTAGCAAATTGTTGAAAACCAATTTCTTGTTTACGTGGCATGTTTTTACACACAAACGCACAAAAGTAAGGTGATTCTAAATTATTGGTTACGTTGTTTCGGCATTTTTATTTCCAGTTGTTATTTATTTGGTCCACATCGTGTAAAGCTAATCTTTCAGCTTGGGCCACCTTATTGTTTATGATAATTTTCTAAAAAAAAATCTGTTTGTCGCATTACGTCTGCACACTGTAACATACACCGAAATTTTAAAAAAATCGCAAAAATGATTCACCTAATGGGAAATGATACCGCTATGTCAGTGATGAAGAGGCGCAAAGGGTATTCGTTCTGTCACGTGAGGACGCCATTTGCCATCGTATCGAAAAACATCGAGCGAAAACGCAAATTTAATTCGTAGACGCATCTTGCGTCGTCTTCAGTTATCAAACAACATCTGTGGCGTATCCAATCCGCCAGTAAACCTCTTTCCCCAACCGC
>JAHWFP010207223.1:0-14814 GCA_023313725.1 Lithobius niger | reverse complement strand
GACTAGTGTATTGTGTATCCTCACAAGGCCAGTCTTTAATGCAGACTGCTTGCTTCAGAAACTCTAGTAGTTAAGCATATGAATAAGATTGACGGGAGATACCTGGATGAAATTATGGATATGAAAGAAGCATACGATTCTAATGACAAACTTTAAAAGATTTATGTGATGAATAGACTAAAAGAAAATACACAAAAAAAAACTAACCTAAATAACGCTGGAAATAAGTAAAATAACGAAGATAGGCCCTGGATAGCTGAGAATTTAATAAAAAAAATTGACATGGAAACATGTTCTTAAGAATGAAAATGAAGAGGCAGTTGATATGTACACGAAAGTTAAGTTAAGTAAGTAAGTTAAGTTAAGTAAGTAAATTTGCTAAATAGGATTACTACCGAAATATTTTTAGTAAATTAGACAATGATCCGAGCAAAATTTGGAACAAGGTAAATGTGCGAGCGGCAGCACCAGAAAATTAAACATTGACGAACGTCTAAAAAAAAACATTTCTGCATACAAACATTAAAACATTAGTAAATAACTTCATTTTGTACTTTGTGGAATAAGTTCCAAAACTGTAAAAGTTATATTAATGGGTATGTTTTCTTAAAACAAAATTCTACAAGACCAAATTTTGGCAAATTTGGTAGGCGAAGGCATTCTACAACAGAAAGTACAAATTTGATGTGTATTTTGTATGCTTCTATATTCATGAGATGTTTATAATTGTCAAGAACATGAAAACAACAAATGCAACTGGTATTGACGGCTTTGTCTTAAGCCATTTTCAAAAAAGTAACTTAATTCCTCTATTTTAATATCTTAAACCAATCAATAAAATCATTAATAGCGAATGTTGGCCAACAGGATTAAGAATAACAAGTTCTTAGACCTGTTTACACAAAAAGCCCCCAAACATGACATAACTTCCCATTTCTATTTTACTAGTATAATAAAATAATTGAAAATTTTTTTACAAATAAAATCACACAGTTTCTTGATAAAATTAAGCTTATAAAGAAGCATAGGTTACAATGTGGTTTTAGAAAGAATTTATGGACCAGTGATGCTTGTAAATTAAGTGCATGATTATAAAATTATAAAGTGCTCTGTCTGGGTCTAAGAGAGCAAATCTTAACCAATATTAGAAATCACATGGAAAGCAGAACAACTGTTACAAAATTTAAAGATGAATTTAGTGACATGGAAAATATAACCACAGGCGTTTCCCCAAGGTTCTGTGATTTACAGCTCTCTCTTTTTGTATGCTGATGACATCATTTTAATATCAACAAAGGAGAATGTTGAGGAAATGCTGGTAAACCTCCAGGAGGATTTCGACAATAGCAACGAAATGAAGGGTTTATTATGTGAATCCAAGTAATACGTTATCTGTATTATAAATCCACATCGGAAATCAGAATCGGACTTTCATAATGAACACTGTAATCGTACAAATTCTATTACCACTTGCATAAACCTTAACAGCGTCAGTGAAGTTAAATATTTGGACTTTATTCTGGATAGTAATTGGAATTAAAGTATAAACACTATCGTTATTATATTAAGAAAAATCATGCCAATTCATTATAAAATCAACAATGCTCTAAGCAAAACGAACAAATTAAAAATTACTACTCATGGATTGAATCAGTTCTGAAGTATGGTATTGAAGTTTATGGCTTCGTGTCAAGCTCTGTATTGTCTAAACTTCAAAAAGTATAAAATCAAATCATTAAGATATTTTTTAGAAGGAAAATTTCGGAAAACACTAATAAATTATTCAGTAATATGACAATATTAAAGATTACTTTAGGAAAAGCACATGTCAGTACGCAATACCATTTGCAAAAAAAAAATGTGTATGAAGAATGTAATAAATTTCACCACACTTTTAACAGCTTCCTGAGCAGAGCATTACTTAACGTGGAAAAATAAAGGTAATTGAAAGTGAAATGAAGGGAATTAAAAAGAGCACTAAAATCACATTTGAGCCTTAAAAATATTTTATTAATATCTTTGATCCACTATCTGTATTAATCTATAGATTGGCTTGTATTTCAGTTATTGCCTCCTAATTTATTTCACCATATTAGTATCTATATATTACATCTAAAAACAACACTGTTAAAAGGGGCCGCCATGTTCCGAATGGTTCAAACCAGGCTTCAAACCATTAAAGGTACGCAGTTCGTATTGTACTGCACCCATTCATCCAATTTCATAGCTGGAAGCTTTCCCGTTATCTCGGTATCGATGAATAATCACCCAATGGGGTTTAACATGGGGATGAGCGGACTAGCTAGCTACTAGGTAGTAACTAGTATCACATTTTCAACGTTATTGAGGTCAGTCTTTGCATTGAAAGCAGCTCAACTGGCATTCCTACACGAGTTAATTTTTATTAAGTGGGTCATTACTCTCGATTTCAACACAAAATAAGCTTTTGTACCGCTTTATTATTTTTACCCAAGTACCTGAAAAGTGCCCAACTATGCTTCCAACATATAAGACACTGATTTACAATGGTTTACAACCTCGACAAGAATTGATGTGATGTTTGTTGTGATGTTTGTTGCCTAACTTGGCGCGACACTGGCGTGTGTCTAGATATAATACGCTTAGGTTGGGCAAGCAAATTCATCATGCACTATAATGAAAGAGGGCGAGCAGGTTCATTCTTGCCACGGATTCTTGGCACGGTAGCAAAAAAAAGAGCGAGCGGCCGACAATGAGAACAGATGTGTCCTGTAACAATCAATAACGAACGAAATAGTGCTTGCTTCAGTAATGCTGGCTATAAGAGCCGATTTGAATAGTTTTTAAGTTGGTAGAATAACGATCACTGCATGCAAAATCGTTGTTACGGTATTATCGCGCTTGGTGTAAACACGGAAAAACTGGTAATTCAGTTTTTTTCCCCCAGTGAAAAACGCTATTGACTTCCCTAAGAGACCAAACACCATAGTTTCCAAGGGAAGATGAGCAGGGTTGGTGGGTAACAAACCAAACAATTGGGGGAGTACGAGGGAGGAAACGCTATTACTTCCCTGAGAAAACCAAACACCTAGGGTTCCAAAAGGGAGTGGGGCAGGGTAGAGAAGGGGGGGGGGTCATTCAGACCACACAAGGGTGGGAATGTGGGGGGGGGGGGGGTAGCAGACAGGCTGTAGGAGGGGAAATAGGACCACACAATGGGGGAAGGTGGGCGGGGGGAATGGGAGTTCGGAAGGGGAAACAGGGGATCTATCCACGGTCCTTTTCAATTCATGATGTCTACTCGAGTATTTTACTCGCGCATTCAGGAACCAGCTAGACCAGGAAACAGACCAGGAAAAAGTATGTTGCGCCGGGGGTACAGCTAGTTATTACTAATTAAGTTCCTGTTTTCAATTATATGCATTTGTTGAACATTGTAGACTCACACAAGTTTGACGCATCAAACTTCGAGTCATTACAAAATAAACTATCATTATTAAAAAAAATTCCTTTTTCCGAAACTATTAAGTGGAGCGATTAACATAGGTACCAGAAAACAGGCCTTGAATAAAAGTACTTCTTCCCACAAACCAAACCTTAAAGCTAATGATTATTCTAATTCTCCTGTATAGCACAAAATAAAAACAAGACACACCCCTGACCTGCCAAACATGGTTATTTTGTGTAAAACAATATAGGACCAGATTAATTTGGAAGCCATTTCCATCCTCAGTTGCCGACCCCCAATTCAAAATCACTTAATGCTTGAAAATAACAATTTTTTGGTGGAAAATGTTCTCATTTTGTATAAATTCGGAGTAAAAGAATTTGGCCGCTAGAGTCTCCCATGTACTATACAGTACGTCTCAGCAGTTCTGAACCACCAGTGTAGGCCTATACGATGAACGCCTATACCATATTAAGCCTAGGTGTACAAATCAGCGGTGTTGGAGTGTTGTAATTTGTACGTCATGGAATAAATGCCTTTTGTTCCTTACAATGGGGAAATCACTGATTCGAGGCCCTTGGATTCAAACCCAGGATTTTCCTCTGGGTGTAGTATAGACCTATACCATATAGACCTACCTAGTTCAGGACTACTGAGACATACTGTATATTCCAGCATGGACTAGGCTTCGGCACTTCTCTCCTGCTTTTGCATGCGTGAGGTTTAGTCTCCTATTGCCGATACTTCATGTTCGACTTAAGTGTTTTATTTTTATTTTATTTATTGCTTTGAAGTTTAAGTTCATTTTAAACTTGGCTGCAGTTTTAAAAGTGTTATGTTGCTGACTGTGATACTCGCTCACTGTTAGTTTGTTTGACAACGCGATGCAGTAAGTCTCGAAACATCGCTTTTAGTGATTGATTTGTACACCTTGCTGGCTACTTCTTCCACGTTTGTTTTGTTCTTTTACATCACAATTTGATTTAGTTAAAACAATGCTCCTCTCATCCAGTTATTATTTTGAGAGTTCTTCTAGAAAGTGAGAGGGAAATTGGGTAGAGAACGTTTCCGACGTTCTACACACTTTCTGTAGAAATTGGAAATAATATAACACAATGAAAATTTTATTTTCGCACCTTGTTTTCACAAAACTAGCCTATGGTGTGTGATAGCATGCAAAATGTGATAAGAGTTCATAATATGATCTAGGTTTAGTGAAAGAAAGATAGTATGGTGACTTCTCCGATCTAGTTAAAACAACACTCTCTGCAAATGCCTTCTGTGATGTTCTAAGCTCCCTCTTTCAAGTTCACAGACAGAATAAATGAATTGGTGTATATAACCTACTTTATACTTGTACAAATCACAAAACAAGCAATTGGTATGCATTATGCAAACCACCACCAGCCACCACCAGCCACCAGCCAGAAAAAAATGGCCTGGTGGCTTCGACTGACTGGCTGAACCTACCTACCATCTTTTCAGTGGCACAAATGAATATTTTCCTGTGGGTGGCAAGTTGTAATCCCCCTTTACGCCTCCTTTACGCAGCTTCTAGAAAACATACGACCACTTTATTTTTTTTAGTACAATTATTTTTCTATCTTTTGAATACTGTGTGACTTCATCAAAATGAAAAGTTTTGTAGAAAATAGCGAATAAATCGAATTCTCCAAGGATTTTTGTAACCCCTCGGCTAATCTGTGGGTGGATGCTTTCCCCTCCCCCCCCTCCTCCCCGTTATTTATTCCAACACCTTTTTTTATGAATACAAATCTTACGAATCATATTTCCTTTAATGAATCGTTTCTGCAAAACATACTGACCATCAGACACATTGTCACCTCCAAGTGTATAGTGTGTCCATAACTGGCTAAGAAAGACTGTTAGTAGACATAGGCAGAACGTATTACTAGTAAAGGTACCATTTTATTCAGCCCAAAAGGCAACGTAAATAGGTTTGCATCTGAATTTATTGGACTCTTGAAGTGCCGTTGGCTTTCCGTCCTGTTGAATCCTTATTTCACGTTTGATTTTTGTGTTCCATTCGTTTCACTTGGCATGTGGCGGAAATGCTGCATAAGGACGTTTTCTTTTGGCCGTGTCAGTGTGGCTCAGGGGTAGGACCTTGGCCTTTGATTTCAAAGGTCGAGAGTTCGACTCCCCGCTCAGGCAGTCTGACATATAAGTCGAAAAGGCAACGTAAATGGATTTGCGTCTGTATTTATTTGACTCTTGAAGTGCTGTCGGCTTTCCGACCTGTTTAATCCTTATTTCACTTTTGATTTGTGTGTTCCATTCGTTTCACTTGTATAAATTCAATGGTCGACTCTCGATTGCAAAATTAATTGAATTTACTTCTTCACACTCCAATAACATTTACAAACATAAAACTTCACAACAAGACATCGAACAAACGAATTTGTCCCACAAGCCGGCAAAGAGCGTCTCCGCCGTTGTAGCATCCATTTGCGAGTGTCTGTCTTGGCGGTAAAGCGTTCTTACAATAGTAATTTTACCCGCCACGCCAAATGTTACAATTGCGAAGCAATGGAATGTCCGTTCCCTGTAGAAAGTATGTCGCATCACACGTTCGAACTACTGGCAAAAGTATCAAGTTGATGTTCTTTTCCGAACGTGGTAATTACCCCTTAATTACAGGTAATTGGATAATGACACCAATTTGGGCTTCGAATAGAACGCTGTAGCCGATCCTTACACCTCCAACCCTTGTTTAGGAATTGTTTCAAAAGCAAATCTTTGTTAGCCGCAGGTCACTAGTGATTTTAATCACCAGGATGGCACAAAGAAGGCTTCTGACCACACACATTTGGAAAACTCCACCTCGTCCACGGCCTTCCTTTTGCGCACACACAGCCATCAGCACTTCACTACACACACAACTTGGACCACATTTCACCAGCATCATACAGCACGGCTTCACCGCTTCACCAACACAACACAGTACCGCTTCACCACTTCACCAAACGTTTGCAACACAGCAACAGGGCCAGCACTTCACCAAACTGCCCCACTGACAACACCCTGCGGTGCACCCAAAAACACACCTCTTCTTCCTCGATCACATTCTTTAACAAGCAATCCATCCACTTATACTTTCCGCACACTAAGAAAGCTTACATTAGACTTTCTTTTTGCTCCTTCAGAACTCAAACCGATCTCAACACATCACTATACCACATAAAAAAACCACACCAAACAAACCAACCTCCAGTTGCAGCTCAACAGTAACTCAGTTCACCACCGGAGAACAAACCACATGCAAGGCAAACCCCCTTCCACACTCGGTACTAGGGCGTTCGCAAATCCCCCAAAATACAAAAATATTTACACACACATCAAGACACAACTTCCTCAACCGGAAGTCTGCTGAGTGCATCAGCGTTAGCATTTTCGACACCACGGCGTTGATCTATGCTTAACGACAAATACTGTAAAAATTAATGACCAACGTAACAGTCTACCATTGTTGTTTCCCTGCGTTCTAACCAAACCAGTGGATTATGGTCTGTTTGAAAAATAAATTCAGACATAGCCAAATACGGCATTAGCTTCTTTATCCCCCAAATAAATGCTAAACATTCTTTTTCAATTGTACTCCACCCCAGTTCTTGCTTGTTTAGCTTTCAAGAAAGAAACAATACAGGATGTTCTTTCCCATCATCCCCATTCTGAGACAATACCGAAGCAATACCCCTGTCACATGCATCAGTTTGTACTTTGTACGATTTATTTGGTTTAGGTGCCGCTAATACAGGAGGAGAAGCCAGTATTTCTTTTAGCTTACTGAAAGCCCTATCACAAGGCTCATCCCAAACTACCTTTTCTGGCGCCCCCCTTTCTTAACCTGCCTGTAAATGGCAAAACCAACTGTGCATAGTCACGCACGTAATGTGAATAATAGCCCATGAGTCCCAATACAGACTTTATATCTTTCTTACTTTTGGGTATGGGTAACTCAACAATTGCTCGTATCTTAACATCCGACGGCCACCTACATCCCCCTCCTACTTTATGACCCAAAACCATAGCATACTGCATACCCAGCTGACATTTCTTCGGATTGATAGTAAGACCAGCCTCCTTAACTTTGCGTAAAAATGCCAAAACATGCTCCAAATGCTCAGGCCAATCAGTTGCAATCACTGGCACATCGTCTAAGAATGACCTAGCAAACTCGTAAATATCCCTGCATACTTCAGCCATCAAGCGCTGAAAGTATAACGCTGTGTTGACCAGACCCATGTTCATTTTTAAATACTCAAACACACCTCAGTGAGTGTTTATGGCCGTCATTTTGATTGCCCTGGGAGAATTTGGAATCTGCCAAAAACCCCGAATAGGTCAAACCCAGAGATAGCCTTTGGTGCCGCTACCCACTCGACCATTTCTTCCAAATTAGGCATTGGACACCTCTGCACCTTAGTTCCTCCGTTCAATTCCCTGTAATCCGCAACAGGCCTTGGCGTTTTTCCCTCTTCAGTCAGTATCAAAATAGGCGAAGCATTACTGCTCTTCCCGGGCCTAATTATTCCTAATGCCAACATCCTATGATTAATTTCCCTTTTCAATCAGTTCTTTCTGTTTGGGTGAGTACCGGTGCAATTGCTTTTGTACCGTTACTTCACAGTCCATTTCGATATCGAATTCAACCAAGTTGGTGGTGACCGGTTCGTAAGAGAACACCTCCGGAACTTGGTCAAAAACCCTGATCTAATCAATGATCTGTTCGTCCGACAGAGGCCCATCCTTTGCCACCTCTATCACTTCCTTGCCTGTAAAATACCCTCTTTTCCCACCTAAATCCCACGCATGCATCTCTAAATCCATGCCATTTTCTCTTTCCTCAACTTGTCCTTCAAGAACATGCACAGCTACTTCGTTTAGGGTCGTAACCTCCTCATAAAACGGTTTCATTAAGTTAGCATGGTACATTTTGACTTTGTCACCATTCTTACCCATTTTTATCCTGTCATTTACCTGATCAACCTTCTCTATAACTTCATATGGGCTTTTCCAAAATGATGCTAACTTGTCCTTACGATCCATTTTTGACAACAATACCTTACTCCCAGGCTCATACTCACGTAATCTTGCCTGTTTGCCGTAATAAACTTTATTACGCCATTGTGCTGCCATTGTTGCAGTTTTCGCCATTTCCTTCACATTCTCCCAATCGTTTAATTTTTCCACCACATAGTCCACCACAGTAGGATTTACATGCACCTCCTTGCCTAACCATTTTTCCCGTAACAATGTAAGTGGGGTCCTTACATTCCTACCATACAACAATTCTGCTGGCGTAAAGTTTGTCGTTTCACATGGGGTCGAGCGAATGGCGAACATTGCAGGAACCAGAGCATCATTCCATTCCTCCGGGTACTCAGCCACCAGGGCTCTGATTATGTCCTTTGATGTCCGTTGCATCTTCTCCACCGCCTGTAATTGTAGGTGATACGGAGTGCTATTAATAAGATTAATACCACACCTCTCAAGAAAGCATGTCGTCAGGTCCGATACGAACGGTTTTCCGAGGTCGGACTAGAGCAATCCAGGGAAGCCTACCCTTAAAAATATCCCAAGCAGCTCGTTCACCACCGTGTGTTAATAGGCTTCCTTTACTGCCACTGCTTCTGGATTCCTTGTAGCCATGTCCAACACTGTCAAAACATACTTATTTCCCTATGATGTCTGCTTGAGTGGTCCCACAAAATAAACTACTACCTTAAAAAAAAAGGTTCCTCCACCACTGGCACAAGCACCATTTCTTTACCATTTTTCTGACATATTCCACAGTTTCTAACCCAATCCTTTACTTGCTTACACATTCCCGGCCAGTAAAATAGCTCCTGTAACTTTGCTACAGTCTTTTTCTTTGCCATATGCCCAAAATTAGCATTTGTATGAGCCATTTTAACTAACTTCTCTGTCAAAGCCTGTGGTACAACCACCTGATCATACAATTTCTTACCATTTTCCGATGCCCATATCCTCCTTTACACTCCATCTTTCCAAAACAGGGAAGATTTCAGCTGCAATCCTGCACCCTCCAAACTCGAGTCAAGTAACTGCCCTTGTTGCAATTCACAGCCAGCAATTCCCCAAGCCAGCTGTCATTAAACCAAGCCTTTCACTTTTGGTAACCTTTTTCTTCTCTTTTTTTTTTCTTTGTTTACATCCCGTTTGGCCACAATAGTTTCTTTATTGACTATCGTTTGTGGTTTATCAGGAATTGTCACCTTTGCTTCCTCCTCATTAAAGTCGACATTGGGCTTACTTTTTAACTGTGCAGTCTTTTGGGCAGACACAACATTCGTTACCAATTCTGCCACCTCATTATCATATATTAAAAAAGAGAATCTAGTACATCAGGGTCAACATAGCTGTCAATGGCTTGTTCATTTGACTTAACCCTTTTTTGCCATTCGTCATTTGTCTCGTGATCGCATTTAAAGGCACATGTACTCGATTTGCCTTAGAGTGCAATAACTGATGTGACTTTTGGCTCAGTAAAAAGTCATACCCATCCTCATTAAAGTAGGGCGACCACCCCACAGACCAAAGTAATTGTGCCTTCCAAAGTCTCAAATTTCACCTCTACCAACGGGAGTTCCGTTACACCTTGACAAATCACTGAGGACAGCACAACCCTTTCCCCTGTGTATGCCTAAGGTCCGACCTTTTTACTAGACACCACATCAATAAATGCCCCCGTGTCTAATAAATAGCTGCTACTCACACCATTTATTTTATACGGGTTTCGTAAACTCACTTTCTACTGTGTACATTGCATCGTTCTACACTAACCTTCTTTCCACTGTGTACATTGCTTAACTGCCTATAAACATTTACAACTGGAGTTTTAGCATTATTCTTGGGGTAATCCCGCCTTAAATGGGAAGTCGAGCCACAAACATGGCACTTCCGTGGCTTGTCTGCCTTTAAAGGCGCTCTCCCTTCAGTATGACATTAGTCCCTGCTTGCGGCCTAGGCCTGAGCATTTCCCACCGAAGCAGTACTATTGTTACTACCACCTGTACCATTGCACTGCACTGTGACTGAGGTTGGCGCTAATGACCAAGTTGTCGACGCGCCATTAAGCCTCAATCCCCCCCCCCCCCCATTTGAACCATTTGGTACCATTGTTATTATTAACACCATTTTGGTTATTCTCGCCAGAATGAGAATTCCCACTACGATTACCACCATTTTGCCTATTACCTTGGTACCCATTTCCTGGTCGATACCTTCCATTACCATTATTATCATTGCCTCTGTAATAATTTCTACCCTGTGGTCCGCCACTACCCTGTCCAAACCAGTCCCCTGTCTTAAACCTACTTCCGGACGATTTGCACAATAATCGTCAGCAAGAGAAGCCAAGTTCAAAACAGATTCCTGTTTGCCTTTATTGATTAACCATACCCGTATCGGATTCGGCACTTTGTTCAAAAAATCCTTTATCAATATTTGCTGAAACAGTTTTCCAAACGAATCCTCACAATCCAATTCCTTAACCCATTCAGTGCCTAATGGGTTAGTAAAGGTAGTAAGATTATGAGCAAAGTCTAAGTACGTCTGCTTATCAGACTTTTGAGCAGTTCTAAATTGCTGATGTAAGCATTGTTCCATGACATTAAACCTAACCTTAAAGGCTTTAACACAAACGTCGTACTGCGCAAAGTCGTTATCAGATAGTCTCATAAGCCATTCCCTCGCTTTTACCGTCACTAACGACAACAATCTAAATGGCCATTCCTCCCTTTTAAACCGCATTATTTCGCAAATTCGCTTAAACCCCGACAAGAATGTTAAAACACTGGCCTCGTTCTCCCTAAAAGGCTGGCACAATTTAGCCATGTCATACTTCTTTTCAATTTGAACAGACTCTGGTTTAACACTTAACTGTTTTTCCTTAAATTCTAAGTCCCTCTGTTGAACTTCGTCATTGTGACGCCTAGCGTCCTCACTAATTTGTTGCTCCTGCGCCATTTGTTCCCTCTTTAACTGCTTGTTCCTGCACCCATTTCTGCCTTTCAAACTTGATTTTTTTGTGCATCCTGCTCACTTTGCTTAGCTAACCTTTCTCTCTCTAAGTTAGCTTCTCTAGCAAATTTTTCCCTTTCAAAAGCTACAGTTTGTTCCCTTAATTAACTTTCCATCTTTAATTTTTCTCTTGCTAAATCGTCCTCCCTCTCATTTAAAGACTCCTCCCTTTTTAATTCTTCTTTTCTTACACTTAACCTTTCCCGCTGTAATTCCCTCTCTTTTTTTCCGTCTTTTTCTTGTAAGTCCCTCACTTTTTTCCCCTCTTTTTCTTGTAACTCCCTCATTTTTTCTTCTTCCACCGACTCAGTTGCTGCCTCCAGATCCACCCGCACAAGTGTACCTCCCTCCAACCCACCTTTAAACAACCCCAGAATATCAGATTGCGTTTAGGCCCAGCCAAATCCAATTCCCCGCACACAGCCTTTAAATCAGCAACCGTCCTCCCTTCTAACAATTCCATGTTTAACTACTGTAAATAATACGTATTAAACAGCACATAAAGCATCAACATACAAAAAAATCCCCAACACGCAACTGTACCGGAATAAACAACCCTTTCAATTCAACGCCCTACTACCAGAGTTTGAAAAAAGTTTGCCTTACCCCTGTTGCCATGTTGCAATGAACCACCAAGTTGAATCCCTCACATGCCTTGACGACGATTCCCTGCCACTGCAAATACCTTCAGCCACGATCTGCCTCTTCCTTGTCACCGGATTCGGCCAAATATTCCACGACACTTGACTTTGTGTTGCTTCCTACTGGATCGCTCTTCCCCGTGCCTGGATGCCTCAGTTCCTTGCCCACCTGCAGTAATCCTCTCCGTCAATCTGCTGTTTAACCTTCAACTTGCGTTTTCTTGCTTTCTTTTCTTGTTTTCTTGTTCTTGCTTTCTTGTTTTCTTGCAGACGAGTGCCAAACTCACTGGAGAGATCTTGCTTCTCTACTCTTGACTCCTCTCCTGAAGTTGTTCATAAACTCCTGTCGCTAATTTCTCGCTGAACACCATTTTAACTCATTGGTCGGCTAAAAAAAACTTTGGGTTGAAGAGCACGTAGGTTAGTCTCCACCGCTGGCCACCATTATAAATTCAATGGTGTCAAATTTCTACTTCCAGAGTGCTTGATTAGCAACCACCGCTGCATAAGGACGTTTTCTTTTTGCCGTGTCAGTGTGGCTCAAGGGTAGGACCTTGGCCTTTGGTTTCGAAGGTCGTGATTTTGATTCCCCGCTCAGGTAGTCTGACATATAAGTCGAACAGGCAACGTAAATGGATTTGCATCTGTATTTATTTGACTCTTGAAGTGCTGTCGGCTTTCCGTCCTGTTTAATCCTTATTTCACTTTTGATTTGTGTGTTCCATTCGTTTCACTTGTATAAATTCAATGGTCGACTCTCGATTGCAAAATGAAATGAATTTGCTTCTTCACACTCCAACAATATTAACAAACATAAAATTTCACAACGAGACATCGATCAAACGAATTTGACCTACAAGTGGGAAAAGAGCGTCTCCGCCGCTTGTAGCATCCTTTTGCGAGTGTCTGTCTTGGCGGTAAAACGTTCTTACAATAGTAATTTTTCCCGCCACGCCAAATGTTACAATTGCGAAGGAATGGAATGTCCGTTCCCTGCAGAAAGTATGTGCATCACACGTTCGAACTGCTGGCAAAAGTATCAAGTTGATGTTCTTTTTAGAATGTGGTACTTACCCCTTAATTACAGGTAATTGGATAATGACACCAATGTGGGCTTCGTATAGAACGCTGCAGCCGATCCTGACACTAGGAATGTGGCGCGACAAATAAGCGTCCCTCCAGTGGCGATTGGAAAGTGTAATGTTTATACGTATATAAGCACGTGAAATACTGCATATGGACGTTTTCTTTTGACCGTGTCAGTGTGGCTCAGCGGTAGTACCTCGGCCTTCGGTTTCAAAGGTCGTGGGTTCGATTCCCCGCGCAGGCAGTCTGACATATAAGTCCAAAAGGCAACGTAAATAGATTTACATCTGTATTTATTTAAATCTTGTTGTGCTGTCGGCTTTTGTTCTGTTAAATTCTTAGTATAGCGGAAGATAATGAGTATTTTGTATAGGAAACGTAGGATGATTTACCAGCCAGACAAAGTTACAAAGGCCATTTTTAGCTTATCCATAGTATTCTTGACCTCGATTGTATATCATACAATACTTTTGCTGAATTTAAGTCAATGGACAATAGCCTGGACTGTAGACATCTGTGCTAGTAGGAGACATAAATACAATGTAAATGTGGAAAAATTTAATCCCAGTTTCCCTAAACCAGTACCAGGACAAAATAATAATAAAAAAATTCTAAATCAATTCTGCATATTAACTTGCCTTTTCTTTTCGAGTGTGTTGTCTGGTACCTGCATAATTACAAGCACCAATTGTCCAGCCACCAAGTCAATTTATAATTATTTATTTAATTCAGTCTGCTGTCTATTCGTTTATTTCTATGAACATAGCCAAAATTATTAAATATAGAAAATATCCAGGTCATGATATGTTTACAAAATGATGTAGTTTGTATTGTCACAAGACATATTTTTTTATTTCACACAGTCTGAAGACAACAAAATTCACTTTAAGAAACTTTATTTAAAGACAATAATGTTTGCATAATGCTCTGTGTATCTAAACAATTAAAAAACACACAATTGTAAATCAGCATTATATAAATCATATTATTTGGTGAATACGATCTTGGAAGTGGTGATCTTTAAAATTCTTTTATCTTCTGATAATGAATCCAATGGTTTTTTCAACCCTCTAAAACTAAGGTACTTTACTTTTGTTAGGCCAGTTTGTAGTTCTTTAGATGAACATTTATCGGCGAAATCCAACACACAGTTGCTCCAAGCCGCATTTTAAAGGAGTTAATGGCTAGACCTTGTTAGAGCCGCCGACGCACTCGCCATTTTGTTGACATTAGAGTGTCCGCACCACCCAGCCAGCAAGTCAGACGAAAAGGGGGTTTGTATGTTCCTAGTATTGATTAAAAGATTGAACCGCAAAGTGGCATTAAATCATTAAACCAGCGCACTGATGACTAGGCAGAGTAAGCTCAGCTTTAGATTAGGTTTAGAGTGTAATTGTGGTTGGGATTCGGCCACAAAGCAAGCCAGCATTAGCGTCAATTTTTGGGAAATATTTTTACAGAAAAGTCTGAACGTCAATTTGAACTAATTGGTAAACGCGCGCCAACCAACAACGAATGTGCTACCTCACTTTGTATCACTTCACAGTGAGTAGCGAGTTGCTTTTAGTTAATATTCCATTGAACGAACAAACA
>JAHWFP010207222.1:1271-14131 GCA_023313725.1 Lithobius niger | reverse complement strand
ATTGGGAGGTTTGCCCTTGTCACTATGGCATGGCACAGCTTGCTGTAGAGGTGGGAGGGAGCAGCCGACCACATGTTGATGATTGTTGCACTTATGGTTTGCCCTATTTTTCTTTGAAAACCTCTCTTGGAGCCAAAGCGACAAGGAACTGGAAGTAGTAACATTGTTACTATTACACAGTTGTTCAGCAACATGTACTGGTCCACCCTTGCAATATCAGACATAGTTACATTTTGTTTAGGGCTAGTCGAGGCTGGGTGCTTGTCCAAGGTAAGGAAAACTTTACACCTTCAGTTGCACCAGGAGGCATTTTTTATGTGTGCTGCTTTATTAAGAAGAGACTTAGTTCAATGTCCTCCTCGGCTCTTGTTTTAAAGAGTCAAATTTCTTCCCATACGGAAAAACACATAAATCGGAATGGAGGTTATCCAAAACCATTTTGATTTTGACAGATTCAGGAGCATTTAGAAACAAATGTTGGTAATACGGATCGATTGATCTCATAAAATTACTGATGGGCTCCTGATTACGCTGTGTCCTGTTTTGTAGTTCTTTGAATATTTCCTCCTTATAATTTGCATTTGGAACTCATCCTCGAATATCTTTGCAAATGGTGCAGCAAAGTGTAAAATTTTTCTGCCTGCTGTATGCAGCTTAATGGTAAAGTAATATACACATACACATAAACATTTAACAGCATGGCACTTGTCAACATCACAACAATTAATACTAGCACAGTTAACAGCACAACACATGTTAGCTTGCACGTCCATCGACGAACAATTCGACGCACAATCACCAACATTCGCGGAATTACTAGCCAAACTACCGACACATCCCAAACCATAATCATGTAATGAAGCACATTTTGGCAAACCCAAAAAAGATACATTTGACAACACATTTGAAGACATCATATTGCAAAGCGGAGAACCATCTTCATGCACTCCTGGTAAAACACACATATTCAGATTGTTTGAAGGAATTACTACAACTTCTTCAAGATCAGGCAAATCCGATGAAGAGTTCCAATGTTCCCAGAATTTAAACGAAGCCACTTTGATGTAAATCGTTCCAAAATTAAAAGAAGAAAAAAATGGTAGGTAGTAAAGGTTTTTACCCGGCGGACGTGGGTTCCCAAACACACAAAATTACATACAAAGTAAACGCAGTAAAGTAAATTACGTGCTTCGTATTTATAGTGCGCAGGCTTCGTGATATATTTTATAAAATTCAATTTGATGGTACTGATCTGCAGTAAAAATGAACTGATATTTAACTACATACCATACTTCATGAGTGAGTGTATTGTATTACTATCTCGACTGACTCTAGTTGTACAGCATACTTTCGCATTTTCGTCGTTTTGGGTTCAATAAGTAATGCACTTATAAGAAAAATAATAATAAAATGTTTAACAGCCACAGTGTCTGCTGCAGGGGCAGGGAAGGGTGGGGAAATACACTCATTCACACCGAGTCCTAGTTTAAGAGGGAAGGGAGGCCCGAATAATAAAACATTGTAAAGTTAAGGTAAAAAACATTTAGGCCACCCGCGCACTGAGAGACTTGGCCGCGTGGCCAGGTTGCTGCAGCCAATGAAAATGATTAGTGCGTGGTTTTACATAAACGGTAAGCATTCTCATTGGCTGCAGCGACCTGGCCGCGCGGCCAAGTCGCTCAGCGCTCGGGCGGCCTTAGTAAACCGAGTCAGGTCAGTTGTATTCATACTTCCTTCAAAAACTTACAGGAAGCCAAGACGAGGTGACCACCATTGATGGTAGGGATTTCAAAATATGGATACACGATCAAAAAAAAAATGTCTCTTCGTAGTAAGTGCAAACGCTTATTTTAAGTGGGTGCCCTTGCATGTGGGTATTAAGTAAGGCTGTACCGATATCGAGCAGCCAAGCCGATTCTCACTTAGCAGAGCATGATCGGCACTCTCGGTATACCAAGCAATTACGTCCATTTAACCGAGCCGAGCGGCTCGGCTCGCGTCTAGTCTTGGAGTGCGATCCTGTGACCACTGGACCTTGAACGTGAGCTTTATTTTGGCGGATTCCAGTCCGATGATTATGATCTATGCATGGTTACTACTACATGAAGGTTGAAGGACTACCACAGAATCTATATATATAATTACACTAAATCCGCAAGGCAGCCAGCAGCAGCAGCAGCCAGCAGGACATACGAAGCAGTCATCTGCATCTGCAGCGCAGCCAGCAGGACATACGATGCCATCTACCGACGGAACGGCAAATTATAAGACTAGCAGCCAAGCCCCGCTGAGATAGTAGCTACGCCCGGAACGCAACGGCCAGCAGCGCGAACATACGATGCCATCTACCGACCGAACGGCAAATTAAATGGAGGGGGGGGGGAGCGAGACGGGGAGGGGAGGGGGCGGGGAGGGGAGCGAGACGATGCGGAATGAGCGAGCGAAGCGAGCGACTCCGCTAGTTCAATATATTAACTAAATTCGCAGGTAATTCGTGCAGATTAATTACTTTTTGTTATGCTTTTTTTTAGGACATTCGCTATCATATTACGCTTGGTAACCGCAGCAGTTCATTATGGTAGAAAACTTTTTTTAGGCATAACGTGCACATGGTTGCTGGATTAGTACCACTGGAAGTATTGTTACACCATTACGGTCATCTCTGAAACCTGAAAAAAGCTAAGAAACATACCTTCATCAAGAAAAACCGCAGTTTTAGCGTCAATAGCACTAATTTAATTGTTTTGAATAGTTAATTGTTAAAACTTTATTACCCTAAAAGTAACTCACCTCATAATAAAATTAGTAGTTTTGTTATGATAATGGTTGTTAATGCAAATCCATCACAAATCCATCCCAAAACTTACTACCTATTTTCTAGGATGATGCATGGTTAAAATCATACAAAAATTTAAAAGCTCTATGTGTTAATAGGAGCTTATAAATGCGTCCATGTTGTAGCGCTTGTTTCATATTCTATCCCTGGTCTGGGAGGGAAGGTGGGGATTTTGTTTCCCGGCACCAGGTCATTTTATTCACCATCGCCTGAATCTTATACTACCAAAGCGCCGTTATTTCACACTTAATAATTCAGTACGTGTTGTGGCCGAACTGAACCGTACCGTACCTCACCATGGCAACCTCGCCCATAGCCGCTTTAACCCACGGTTTGATTTGAGAGTGTGGCACACAACCACCTAGCAGTAGCAGGCTGCACAGTAGAAATATTCGAAAAATCACTGCGTAGTACAGTCGTACTACATCTACACCGTTATGCACAGAACTAACGATATTTCTCAATGTTTCGTTGATATTTCAATGGTTTGAGAAGTGCTGGCCCGCACTTTACTGCAACAATGCAAAAATTGTTTGACTATCGTTTTTTCCGGACATTCACTCGTAAAAGGTCATGTCACTCGCATAGGTCATGTTAACACGTCCGTGCCTCTCTCTGGTACACTCGATTTTACAAGATGAGGTAGCCAAAAGATGCCAGGAGCTAAGGTTTTTTTTTTATAGAAAGTCTGTTGGAAAAACCACGAAACAGTTAATAAAATTGGCAGCTTCAAACCTTGTAAACACTTACATCTTGGTATTGGTTAGCGTTTGGGCGGAGTTCTTGCCTTCCATAAGCCAAAGAGTATTTAGAAATGTTGCCTACTCAAACATTGACGTCTACATGTATTTTCTAAGCTATCCCTTCCTTGACGGGGTTTTAAAAAAATTTGCGATTACACCGCCTCTCCCCCCCCCCCCCCCAAGTGAGTTCGAAAAATTAAAGAACTCCCAATCTCCTCTTTCCATTCCACGACTATAAATTAATAATGGTCGATTCCTTAAATCCTTTTTTGGTATGCAGGATTTGATTTTACATCCCGAGAAAATGGTCATTTCGTTACTTTTCGGACTTGATATACAATTTGACCTTTCACGTTTTTTATAGTTATTCTGTTATTCTGTATCACAAACCAAAACTGGTAAAAGGGGAATGTCCTCAAAACATTCGCCAAGTTAATTGCACCGCTTAATAATTCGCAGGTTAAATGAAAACTAGAACATTGCTACTTTCAGTAGCAATGTTCAAGTTTTCATTTAACGTCCAAAGTATTATTCGGTGCGATTAAGTTGGCGAATGTTTTGGTGTGTTGATATCACTCCTTTGAAGGGCCAAACCATTCGGAACTTGGCGTCCCCTTTTACCAGTTTTGGTTTTTGATATGATATCACTCCTTTTTTTTTTTAATTGTGTATTGACTCAACTCCACTACCGTGCAGATGAGTAATAAAAGTGCCACGTCAACAAGAAATTGGTTTGTAACAATTCGCTACTATACCTTTTGCCTATATGCTGAACCATTCTCAACTTTGTAACCTCTTTATATGCTTTTGGTTTGGTTTTAATTTTGTTGTAATTTGTTGTATTTAGTTAGTTTTGGTGTGTTGATATCACTCCTTTGAAGGGCCGAACCACTCTCAACTTGGTGGCCTCCTTACCAGTTTTTGGCTTTGTTTATTTTGTTTTGTTTTTACACTTAGTTTATTTTTTGTGAATTGGGCGTGAACACAATTTCTTTGCAACGTTGTCTAGATTTACCGTGATACACTAGTGTGTGCCTAAGCACGCATACGTCGTATACACGTTCTCATTGTCGGAACTTTGGCCGTCCAATGAGAGACGATGCCGACAATACTAACAATGGTTATAACAATATTTTCGTACTTACGCGTCCTTCCACGCCATCCCTGTTACGCCCCCAGGCTCCAAACCATAAAAGATACGCAGTTCGTATTGTAGTGCACCCATTCGTCCAATTTCATAGCTGGAAGCCTTCCCGTTATCTCGGAATCGATGAATAATCACCCTATGGGATTTAACATGGGGATGAGCGGACTAGCTAGCAGGTAGCTAGGTAGTAACACATTTTGAACGTTATTGAGGGGCAGATTTTGCATTGAAAGCAGCATAGCTGGCATTCAAACACGAGTTAATTTTTGTCAGGTGGGTCATTGCTCTCGATTTCAACACAATTTAAGCTTTTGTACCGCATTATTATTTTTCCCCAAGTACCTGAAATGTACCCAACTATGCTTCAAGATATAAGACACTGACGCAATGGCGCCGCGGTACAATGGTTTACAACCTCGACAATTGAATTGATGTGATGTTTGTTGTGATGTTTGTTGCCTAACTTGGCGCGACACACTAGCGTGTGTCTAGGTTAAATAATGTAGATGCAAAGCTCACCCTGTATACTACAAAAATTCGATTTAGTCCACATTACGCTGCACATACCTTACCTTCAACGTTTCCTATTTTTTTGTCCTATTGTACTCCGCCAGGTGGTTCCGCTGACAGTAATTGGAGGTCAAAGGCTTGCGATGGATCATTTTAAAAGCCTTGATACCCCCGCAATCCACTTCGCCCCCGATCATATCTAAGGCACGGAAGGAAGACTATCGCTATCATACTCCGGCTGACGTCTGCTGTTGGTGCTGGGGGAAGGACCTTGGTTGCAGTTTAGGAGGATGAGCAGGGGATGTAAGGTGTAACACCAACACGGAATTAAAAAAAAATTTTCTTGTTCATTTTTTTATGGAAATTAACTGAAAAATTTGAACATGTAATTTTAAGCTAGTTCCAGCTATTTCTACAAATTACTAAAAAAACATTTGCCTCACCCCACCAAATCGGGGGGGGGGGGCCCCGAGATGAGGCTTAATGGCGACAGACCAAATCTTGGACGAAACACTGAACAGCTGAAAAACAGCAGTTAAAAATGTAGCGATATATTAAAAAGGCACCTTACTGGTCGCTGCATTTTAACCTTTTTTCTTTCACGTGATTTTATTGTGAACAAAACCAGAACCTACACCTCACGGTCGAAAATAAAAATTGGTTTTGACGTCAATTATGGGAGATTGCTTTTCAGAAGCATCGAAAATCAATCAGTACTAGGTCTTCTCTCCCCCCCCCCCCCCCCCCATCCCCGCCCTCACTCCTATATACCCTGGAAAATTAACCACATTTTGGAATATGCTCACACAATACTTGACAATATTTGAATTGTGAATGTTTGTACGGAACGAACCCTGGTTTCTAATAATGGCACAAACGAAACAATAGCTGCTACATAATTTTGTTACTGGGAAAGGAAATGGGGAGGGAGGGGGGGGGGGAGATTTCCACCCATCCCGTCCTCGCCGCAAAATTGACAGAAATTCACCTAGGCTACCTTAAAACGAGAAAATTATCTCCTAAAGGCAGGGCCGGACTGAGATTGAGCGACGATTTCACATGCCGAAAAAAAAAATATAATA
This sequence comes from Lithobius niger, assembly GCA_023313725.1. NCBI lineage: Eukaryota > Metazoa > Arthropoda > Chilopoda > Lithobiomorpha > Lithobiidae > Lithobius > Lithobius niger. The sequence goes on along the minus strand of JAHWFP010207222.1, from coordinate 7,813 downwards.
AACTAGAGGAAGCCCGTGCTTTGCACGGGGCCGGTCACATTTCTCGGGACACATTTCCCGGGACATTTTCCCGGCACTCTTCCCGAACACTTGTCTGATTGATCGACCACTCATGCCTGGCTCCTTTTTGGCTGGACGTAGAGTGGGAGGGTTCATTCATGCAGGCGCGAGGAGATGAGAAGTGGTTTTCCTTTAGGCCTTCCTTTTCCTTTTCCTTTTAGCCGGTCTCCGATATTATTATAAAGATAAAGCACGAACAAAAAGAATCTGTTGCGTGAAGAAGAAAATGTTTGAGTTCTTCGGAGAGTGCGGTTCTAAAAAAATCTCTGCAGGTCAAGCCATTTCAATTTCCTATAGGCTATTTTTTTTTCAGAACTTCACTGACATTTACCGATTTTGACTTTTCAATGCACGATTTTTAATATACAATATGAATATTACTAATCTAAGACGATTTTAGCTTTATTTTAATTTAGCTTTAGTCTTATTTAACAAAAACGTCTACAAATCACTCCAAAAAACATAGGCTAGTTAAAACACGAAACTTGTAAAGGAAGCCTTGTTCTTGTCTATAACGCAGCTTTTAAATTTTAAGATTTAATGGTTGTTGTCTATTAAAAACAGATAAAAGTTGCTTAAGAAAAAGATAATAATAATAATAATTTAAATAGCCTGGTAACCTTGTCACTTTTGGAAGGGCGAAATGGCAGAGAATACAAATTTTTGTCTTTTCGTGGCCGAAGAAGAAAAAGGGATTTGACATGTTTAACAAATAACACTATTAAGGAAAATAACAACGTTAAAACAGATAAAACAAAATCGCAACACAAAACGAAAACGTTAGTTACGATAAAGGAAACGAAGATAAATTGGAATTTAATTGTGAGTTTATTAATGTGAGAATTAGTAAAGACAGAGCTTAATGTATTTTTTTTAAAGTAGAAGTTGGAGTGGTTCAGTCCTTGACTCTAACGTGTAGAAGAATGGCATTCCAGACTGTACAATTCTTTGGTGAAATAAATACAGACGCAAACCTATTTACGTTGCTTTTTGGAATTATACAAGGTGAGTCAAAAGTATCGACCCAATACAGTTTACAGCCGAATGATTGGTTTAGCCACCAAACAACCATCGATCGTTGGCCACTACGAAGGGGGCCACATATTAAGATCATTTAAGGGTGCCCCCTCGACCCTTCCCCCTTAAATAAACTTTCTACTTCCGGTTCCATTAGGAATAGGGCATTGGTCCCAATTTGAGATATGTGTGGGCAGTTAATTCATGGTGAATGCAGAAAACAGCATGTAAATCGGTCAACAATAGCATGAGCTATGACCAAAACACATTAGTGCAAATGTTGGCTTCAGTACATAAAATAATACCCTGAGTAGTTTTGTGAAATGGTTGATTGCATGTAATAAAGTGTAGTAGAGAATAGCAAACGTAACGAAATTGATAAGGGTTTGGCTAGGACATGACTGTTTGTGCAGGTGTTTGTAGCACATGTAATAAACTGGTGTTCGACCTTGAAGCGCCTGTCGAAGTTCGAACAAATATTTCAACAAATGTGCTGTCTGCTGTCGAAACGTATTGCCTACGTCAACTAGTGTCTGGTGCCTCCCTTCCCGAAATCAGTGAGCAAGAAAGAAGTCTTTTCTTGAACACTCAGGGGAATAGGTATTGAGATCAACCATGGTTGCTCCACACCCTGGTTCCCTTAAATAAATATTCCACTTCCGGTTCCTTTAGGTCGAATGCAGGCGGCTACATGTGCAACAAACATGTGCACAAACATGTCCTAGCCGCACACTTCATCAACATCGTTATGTATGCGATTCCTGACTGTAATTACACGCAATCAACCAATTCACACAATGGCTCAGGGTATTATTTTATGCCCTGAAGCCAACATTTGCACTAACGTGTTTTGGTCATAGCTCTTGCTATTGTTGACCAATTTACAAGCTGTTTTCTGCATTCACCATGAATTAACTGCCCGCACATATCTCAAACTGGGACCAATGCCCTATTCCTAAAGGAACCGAAAGTAGAAAATTTATTTAAGGGGGGGAGCAGGGTCGGGGGGGCACCTCTTAATGATCTTAATATGTGCCCCCCCCCCCCCTTCGTGGTGGTTATCGATGGTTGTTTGGTGGCTAAACCAAATCATGCGGCTGTAAACTCTACTGGGTCGATACTTTTGACTCACCCTATATGTCAGACTGCCTGAGCGGAGTATCGAACCCACGAACTTTGAAACCACAGGCCGAGGTCCTACCGCTGAGCCATACTGACACGGCCTTAATGTTAAGATTTAGGCTCAGCGGTAGGACCTCGGCCTCTAGTTTCAAAGATCGTGGGTTCGGGCAGTCTGACGTACAAGTCCAGAAGGCAATGTAAATAGGTTTGCATCTGTATTTATTTAATTCTTGTTGAGCTTTTGGCTTTGCGTCTTTAATTCTTTGGTGAACTACACAATTCACCTTCTTCTGGCGACATGAGTGAGTGAGTCGACTACCGAATAAAGACAATTTACATAATAATCCTGGAGGCCGGCTAAAAGGAAGGCTAAAGGGAAAGGGAAAGCTAAAAGGAAAACCGGAAGGACAATAATCACTTCTCCCATCCTCATTCCCGCATTGAAAATGTACTCTCCCACTCTACCTGCATGGAAACAGGAGGCAGGCATGAGTGGTCGATCAACTCAATAAAGGTTCAATCTGACAAGTCGTCGGGAAGAGTGTCGGAAAAATGTCCCGGGAAAATGACTCGGGAAATGTGTCCATAAACTTAATTCATGACCGGCCCCGTGCATAGCACGGGCTTCCTCTAGTATAAAATAAATCTCTTGTCCTTTCTCTTGTAAAGCCACGAAAAGACAAAAAAATTTGTTCTCTTTCATTTGTCTCTTCCAAAAGTGACAAGGTTACCAGGTTTATTTTATTATCATGCTTTTATTAAGTAATTTTATCTGTTTTTAATGTTTAACAAACATTAAATACTAACATTAAAAAGCTGCTTTATAGACAAGATAACAAGCCTTCTCGTACGAGTTTCGTGTTGTAACTAGCTCATAATTATGTTTTTTGGAGTGATTTGTAGTTTTTGCTAAATAACACTAAAATAAAACTAAATCGATCTGAGATAGCAATATTCAAATTGTGTGTTAAAATAGTGTGTTAAAAGTCAAAGTCGGTACATTTTCTGCGAAGTTATGAATAAAAACAAAAAACAACCGGAAAACTATAGGAAATTGTAATGGCTTGACCCGCACGAATGTGTTAGAACCACGCGCTTCTCTGTAAGAACCCAATTTTTTTCTTCACCTAACTGATGCTTTTTGTTTGCTCATTGTTTTTCTTTACAGCCTTTCTACCTTTGCATCACCCTTCTTCCAACCCACCACATGAAGCTATTTAGCCGATGGCCATTGCGTTGGAGTAGGCGAGGAGGTAAGCAGCCCAACAGTTGGAATGGCAGTAAATACCTGTACTTTCTTCACTGAGCAAGCTGCACTTCCTGAGATTGTATCCCGTAAGGTCCCAAATTGCATCCTTGCTCGCGCGCGAGTTAAAGCGTGGATTGGTGGCCGGCAGAGAAAGAGAGAATTCCTTGTTTCATTGGTCGGCTACAAGATGAACAGAAAAGGGAGAGCGGCGTACAGACTCGGACGGGAAGACGGACGGATGTAGTGGTCAGACGGAAACGCCATGGACGGGAGACGGCTAGCGGGTTTGCATCTCGCTCTGCACGTGCTCTACGTCACCCTTCTCGTGCCAGCCGGTGCGCGAGGCGGTTATTTGGAAGAGGACATCAGTGCCTTGAGGGAACTTATGACGGATGTGCAAGGTAAGATTACTGAGATGAGGCTATACGTAGTAACATGTTTGGCTTGGTGACACGTTCGTCTGCCCTTAATAATTACGGGTCAAAATTTCGTAAGGTAAACAATGAAATAAGTGATGGTTTGGCCACTGGGATATATAATTCGCATTTTTGCTAATGTTTGTTCGATTGCAGTACCGTAGATCAATTTATCGGTTTACCGAGCTCGAAAAAAACTTTCAACATGACGTAATTGATTATGAGGAGTAGAGCTTCTAAGTTTCAATGTAAAACATAAGAGACCAAAAAAGCCATTGTGTCAATTGCATTTATCTTTTATTTCAAAAATAGCCACCGTGGGCAATGGGCATGGTTTTGTAGTGAGTATTATCATACTGAAGTTGTTAAATAAAAAAAAAAAAAATAAATAAAAATATATCACAGGGCCCTTTTCTTCCCGGAAATGCTCGGGATGGCCGCAATTAGGCTCGAAGGTACGGTGGTCCCTCTGGCACATGTCAATCATCTCATCGTGTCAGTCATCTCATCAGGCCACCTTGCCCTACAAGTGGTCTGTAGCAAATTAGGAATGGGTTGGTGGCCATAAAATCGACAAATAATAAATTCTTTATTGTTTGTCGAAAATTGCACACCATTCATGTCTCCCGCACCCAACAGGCCGGTGGCGTTCATTATCCGAACAGGGAATTGGACTTCAACAAAGATAGAGCGGTATAAAAGACAGGTTTTTGTCTCTGGTTACCATGGGTTTAGTGGCACACCTACACAATAGAGCCAATCTCGTTTTATATCGGTCTCAGTAATTCTTCGTAAACAGTCTGGGTAAACAAACTAAGAATGTTTACGCAGATTTACTGAGATCGATATAGTACTATTCAATCTTAATTAGCACGTGTGTGACGATAGTTTGCAAGGCAGCAACCGGCTTGTGATCACGCTTCCTCCTCACCATCATTATTTGACCTGTAGACCTTCGTACACGTTGCCTCAGTGCCTCAGTGGACTTTAGGGCGGCCTGGTGACAGTTTCTTATTGTGCGGTAACGGGTCACTTCTAAACCCCACAAGAAAGCCTCAGTTACACTTCTGCATCGTTACTTTGCTTGTTAACGCATGCGTTTTATATTAAGCTCGTATAAGTGGTATTGCTAAGCGATAGGACTTTCGGCTTCTGTTTCAGGGGTCGTGGGTTCGTTTCTATGTTCAATTCACTTACCTTTAATGACAAGATTGGTCTTAATTACTACCAATATACGAATGCTTCACATAAGAATGAAAATAACTAAGTCCAGCTACGAAAAGCAAGCATTGTGAGGCTTCCCTGGAAATCTAAGCGAAGCCTGGGAATCCTGGGAATTATCACAGCGAGCGAGCACAGCCAAGATTAGTGTGGAACTAATCTTGGCACAGCGCAGCAGAGTGGGACAGCGAGGGGGCGAGGGATAATCGTCTAACTGGAAAATCGCTTAATTGGAAGAACGTATAACGGAAAACAGTATAACGGAATATCATCTAACAGGAAATTCGTATAATGGAAAATCGTCTAATATTCCTGCCTCGCTCGCGCTACCGCGCTCGCTGCGGCTGTACATATAATATCAGAAACCGCAGTTAGACGTTAATCCAGTTAGACAATTATACAATTATTATCCATTATCCATTATACAAATACAAATTATCCATTATACAATTATCCATTATACGATATTCCGTTTAGATGCTTTTCCAGATTTTTTATTTAGGCAGTTTTTAGACAATTATCCCATTAGACGATTTTCCAGTTAGACGTTCGTCCGACGCCCCCAAGCGAGCACCATGACCTCCAAACGAAAAGGACAACGAAATCGAATCACGTCTCTGACCTACGTACACTGAAAAGTGACCCCCCCCTCCCCGTGGGGGCGCGGAATTGTACCGACACGGAGTTACGTTAACTCCGGAATTTTCATAAACACTACCCCTGTGTTGGACCCGGAATTACAGTAACTCCTGATTCGTAATTTGCTTTAAAAGTGTCTGAAACAATCCGGAACTGTAGTAACACGGATTTGTAGCAACACGGAATTGTAGTAACACGGTTTCTGATGTTATATGTACAGCCGCAGCGAGCGCGGAAACGCGAGCGAGGCAGGGACGTTATTTAATCATCAACAAAATCAGGAGTTACGGTAAATCCGTGTTACCACAATTCCGGATTATTTCAGGCACTTTTGAAGCAAATCACGAATCCGGAGTTACTGTAATTCCGTGTCCAACACAGGGGTCAGAATTTAAAAAAAAATTCCGGAGTTAACGTAACTCCGTGCCGCTACAATTCCGGCGCCCCCTCCCCGTGTTCGAAGGGGTTAAGTCCAAAAGGCACCGGAAATAGGTTTGAACCTTCATTGATTTACTACATGTCTTGGATGCCACGTATATGTATTAAAACCAACCACGCTTATAAAAGAACTCAATGGTTAAACTATCTCATGTACTACCTTCCACTTGTCCTTGGCATAACTACAATGAGGCAGAGGAGGCATCCGCCTCCGGGCCCTTTAGCTTTAGGGGCTCCCTCACAGGCCCCAATTTATTTTTTTTGTTGTTACCGCAAAATATCAGTAAGTTAAGTTATGGCTATAGTTCCATGAAAGTTGTGTCTTGCGTTGCAAAAAATTAATTATTATTAATTTTTTCATGAAATGGGGGGGGGGGGGG
>JAHWFP010207218.1:0-36237 GCA_023313725.1 Lithobius niger | reverse complement strand
TGGGCTTTCGTTCGGTCGTGTAATAATGCTCTTGGTTGGACGTTAAAAATTTGTCTTTGTTCATTTAGGAATTTAACATCAGTTCAAAACTTGCAAGACGTCATTGAGTACAATTTCCAGAAAGAGACTGTCACGTACGACTGCTCCAAGTGTAGCCACAAAGTCAGCATTCGTAGCGTGGTGTTTGAACAGTTGCCAAGGTAATATTTATTTAGTTTAAATTCTGTAGTGATTTACATGAATGTGCAACAATGATTCTTAAAAGCCTTGCTGTAGTTTTACTGTATTGTATCATTGTACAAAAAGACAACATAATTAGTTTAACATTCTAAAGAGTATCGTTATAAATGGGGCATAACACGTGCTATTTTGTTTGACAAGGGCGAATCGAATACGGTTTCAGCAAGCGAAATAGCAGAAACTTCTGCTTTGTCTGTCTAGAGATCTTTGTGGGTGAGAGCTAATTGGTATTAAATGCTATTTTTTTCTATTCTGTATGATTTGCAACGTTATAATGAGGTTTAATCTGTAATCATTTGGGAAAGAACGTGTATAAGTTAAACAAGCATTGACGGCATTAGTTTCTACGAGAGTAACTTGCTCTTCCGTTTGTTGGAATTTTCGATAACCACCAAAGCAGGAAACGTAGCTCCATCCCGGCCAGCCTTAATTAACCCCCTTCCATGCTGAGACGTACACCAAAGCAAGAAGACAATAACCAAGTCCAGCAGCTACAAACAACTTTGTTAGGATTCCCTGTGAATCCGAATAAAACGAGGGAAGCACACATGAGTTGATCGAGGGCCATGGCTTGGGCGAAATCGAGTCGTGTTACTGATCCTTGTACACATAGCAGGTTAAAAGGACTCCTCTGTAAGTACGTCTGGAGTAGAAGGTTTAACAACCCCATTGAAACTGCGTTGAAGTGTCATGCATTTAAATTTGACTTTTGGCATTAGTTGTGATTAGTTTGCCAAATTCTTGCTGCAGACCAGTACTTTGTTTCGCAGCTTTCTAGCCTCAGCAAAAAGTAAATATTTGTTAATTTGTGAATTAGTGGTACAGTTAGCGGTTGGGAGGCAGGGAGGAATTGAACTACGAATATAGATTTAGCGCCAGTGAGGGCTACCAACCAGTTGGTGTTATGGGGCTGGATGGGTATTATTTTGTCGCAAGTACAGTATAAAGTCTTGTTTCTTCTTAATCGACAGGATATTCGCGTCTGGCCGGGCATTATTTTTTCGCAATTACAGTATAACTGTATAAAGTTTTGTTTCTTCTCGTAATCGATAAGATACCCACGTCTGGCCGAACATTATTTTGTCGCAAGTACAGTATAAATTCTTGTTTCTTCTCTTAATCAACAGGATACTCGTGTTACACTTAAAGCGTTACCGACAACATGGAAAAGAACTGACCAAAACGGACATGGCACTCCAAATTCCACAGTATGTCACTCTACTGCATCAGGCGGCAAAAAATGCAAGGAATCCCAACTCACCTCGGCAATTTTGGTAAGTTATTTCCAATGAAACGTGCTATCCTCAGATAACTATCTGAAACGTCCCAGAGACCAACAAATTCGACTCCATAGCTGATACTTCTTTTATGTTTAGTGCAATTAGTGACAAGGAGACACCACCAATGGGGGAAAACCATCCACTACGAGCTGCCGGCCCTGTTTCAAAACGCTTATTCTCAATTGGAGACAAAGAAAACCAGGGTCCTGATGAAGACTCTGAAATGGGGTCGCAACCTCTGAACTGGCCATTGGTCGAAAAGGTAATAATATTTATACAATCACTGTTCTAAAAGTTTACATTGAAAGTTGGAAGACATCGTAAAAAAAGAAAACGCGCACAATTTAACAGTAAAATATCTTGCAAATTTCCAATAGCCAGCTGCACGGAGATGTTAACCCTTCTGTGTCTAAGCGAAGATATATCGTCTTACGAATTCTAAACCAAAATGGTCGGACGAACAATGTATCGTTCGCTCAGTTCTACGCCCTGTTAAAAAAAATAAAATTGCGTACATCGGAGGTAATTCCGATTGAAAAGGTATTTTGGGACTTTTTTTTCGGTTAATATAACTCAATATCATCTTTTTATTACCTTAATTGATGTTATTGTTGGCATTGTCACCAAAATTGACGTGAACATTTTATTTGTTGAAAATAGCCCTTAGTTCAAACGATCATATCTCTGGAACGACGCAACATATAGCTGCCATATTTGTCGAGTTCGAGAGAGGGGAATTTTCAAGGCCGTGACAAATGACATTAACTCCAACGTCACTGCCTGTATTCCTCAAATGATGTGTGCCGTTTCAATGGCCTTGGTTCAAACACTTCGGCATCGCGAGTGCTGATTGGTTCGTTCGTGGCACGTGACCTTTCGGCTGTTCACTAGTGGCGTCACGCGAACCAACCCAAGGTCGCTTCCTTTGACGCTAGCAGGAGTGTGTCGCATTGCGGGCAGCTGGTTACTATGGCATCCTACGAGTGTGAGCTTTCAACGATCATGAATATTGAGGGAATTAAAGCATCTTTAAACTATTTTTACTAAGGCTTGGCCGATACCAACTTGACCGGTCCGATTCTACATCACCGGTACTTCAATGCTTTACTTCCAGCAAAGTTAATGTTTCTTCCATATTCAGAAACAAAATTTGATAAATTTCCGAATCTCAAAGCTCTATGAGCAAGCATCTTGCAGTAAAGTGCTTTTTTTTGGAACCGGTTTTGGGTTTTTGTTAAATAATTTGAGAACGACTGAAGCTTTCACTCTGAAATTAGCACCATTAGAGAGCTCTCGAAACAACGGTTAAAATGGTGTATTGGAACATCAAAAACGAACAATTTTTGGCGAAAATATCGCAATAACCTATATTTGACCAAAACAGGTAGCCGACACACATACCGCTAGTATCGGTGCCGAAACCGATGCCAATATCGGTATCGGCCGAGCCTTAAGTTTTACGCATTGTAAATACTGTAGCGATTCGCTTCTTAGCAGAATACTAGTATAGTATTTGTGTTATGAAATTGTGCGTAATAGTTTCCTGAACTTTCGACTATTTTTACGGTAATAAAACATAAAATAATGATTTCAGAAGTAATAAAGGCATTGTGACGGAAGAATATCCAGTGGATGTTATCATTCCAAGTACTGTAATTGAAACTATGGTTAGCGCTGTTTACGATGTCAAACTTCAGGATTTTTTTTATTAATGAAAACGTAGGACGATCATCCCAATTATATTTTTGCTCGATAATTTACAATATAATTATTTAATGTGTGCGAATTTTTATCCTCCTAGACCGCATAGTTTTTTTGTAACAATTTATTTTTGTGAGACTTGCAACTTGCTCATGGCGGCCATGTTTTAAAACGTAGCTTTCGTGCATGGTTTTGTGTGCCCCATTATTTTTCATTACAGGTCACTGAATCATTTATATATGCCAGGATGAAATTAAGGGTGAAAAGGATGGAGTAGGGGGTCAGTCTGTTATTCATGTCTTAACTGTGAATATTGGTTTTCAGTCCGATACCAGGTTGTGTGTCCAGCCACTTGGTCCTAATGTAGGATTGAAAGGGGGTCAGCCGCAACAGTGCGAAACGAAGCATTCAGATATTGCTGACACAACAGAGACGATCCCTTGCACAGGTAAGGCACTGAAATTGTGTATTAATAATCACAAAAAACTTACTGCAAATCCAAGATCCACACTTCAAAACGCACAACTAAAATTGTTCAAGCTTCCACTAAAGTAGGGATCGACCGAGTCCGGATAGATCCGGATCCGGCGCCGGATCTTGCAGTATCCGGCAAGATCCGGATCCGGCCATTATTTTAAACCGGATCCTGCACAAATAATCAACTTTTTTTTCTTTGTTTCTTAGCAAAATCTTAGTAAAATAACTAAGCGGTCTACGAGTATAAAAAATTGCAGACGAAATAATTATATTGTAACAAAAATATGTATTGGAGAATACGAAACGAAGATGTTTAAAAAATCAAAACCTTTATGAGCACAAATCGAGCGCTATTACTAAAAGTTGTAGCGAAAGTTGACTCATTTCTCCGCGAAAAAATCGTAATTTAAAAAAGTTTATTTCCACAAAGATAGCTTTAATTCACTAGATTTTTTTCTGATCTATCAAACTTACCTTGGCTAACCGCAAAAAAAAAAAAAACATCAGCCGCATAGATTAGGTGTAACAGGCATGTTTTCCTTATCGCACGTGGTGAGTGAGTTAGGCCTAACGCACGAAGCTGCAAACGTTAAATGTTTCACCTTTGAATCTTTTAATTTCTGGAAAAAAATCCAAGTATTTACTTCACTGGGTAAATGTTGAGTGCATTTGAAGTATCCAAAATCCATTTTGTTGGAGAATCTGCCCCCGTAATTCAATTTTAGACTTGGTAAACATTGCCTGGCAAATCAGCATAGCAAAACGTTAAGAGCCCACCTGGAATCCTGGAGGAGGTAGTCAACTGTTAGAGTAGTTAGCCAACTCCAAAACCTGATGTGTCTGATAACACCATATTTAAATCTGCACATATTTATTTTTTTTTTATTTTCAGCGTTATTATTTTATTTGGCTTTATTTATAATTAAACAAATTTTAAGAATATTTTGGAGAATTGAAAATATTTTTTTAAAAACCAGGCATGATTAACTGATAACCATGTTTAAATCTTTAAATATTTATTTAGTGTTTTTTTTTATTTCAGCTGTATGTTATGATTTTATTTTATTTATAATTAAACAACATTTTAAAATATGTTGGAGAATAAAAAAGGTTATATTTTTTAACCAGGCATGATTAACTGATAACCACTTTTAAACCTGTAAATATTTTTCTAACTTTTTTTTTTGTATTTCAGCTTTTTATGTTATTTTATTTGGCAAAAAAATAAATTAAATAAATTTAGCAGTAGGCTAGGCTAATCAATGAGAAAATCCTTAATTTAAAATATTTTTTGATTAACCTAATTAGTGCTTTATTTGATTGTTTCAAAAAATTTAGCAACATTGTCAAACCAGTGGAGTGCTGTAGCCTGTACGCACTCTTAATAGCGTAAGGTTTTCTGAGTGTTTAATGTAAGAAAATAATGTGAAACAAAGCGAAAATTAACACCGTAGCTGCAACTTATAAAACTATTAAAATAAAACGGCTTTATTTCGTTTTTGTGTGTGAAATACCCGGTATCCGGTACCGGTCCGGATCCGGCACCTAGATCCGGAACCGATCCGGCACCGACATCAAATTATCCGGAACCGACCCGGATCCGGCAAAGTGGTATCCGGTCGATCCCTACACTAAAGCTTGACAATTTTTGACAACACTTGTACTGGTTGTCTTCCCAGTCAGGCAACGGTGTAAGAGACTTGCACCAAACTGTCCACACTCGACGTAATATGCGTAATATGGCGCAAGTCTCTGAGACTGTTCCCTCAGGATTTGCCGAAAATTTTAGTGGAGGCTTGAACAACTTTGGTTGTGCGTTTTGATCTGTGGAACATGGATTTGCAGTACGTTTTTGTGTGATTATGGGTATCAACCACAGTAAAACAGCCAAACCTTTGATTTAAAAAAAATTGTGTATATGTGTGGAACTGAAGTAGTGTGGCCCACCTTATCAGATTTAGCTTATACACAGTCTGCAGACACTGAGGTGACATACCTATTTAACACTAGTACCTGGTAATCGTAATGTTATCGACCTAAGTAAATAAGCCGCTCACAATTGTTATAAAAAAAATATCCCGTAAATGACTTAAAATAAAAATGAGTAGTACTTCCAGGCCCTTGAAAGAATAGGCCAAGCAAAGTTATAATCATGGTTCTTAGCAGGAATGTTACAAAATTTCATGTTGTTCAAATCGTGTATTTTCGTACTACTTTCAGTAAGGATCTTAAGTACGAAAAATTGTCACGTTTAATTTTTTAATTTTTCAAGAGCTATTGTGGAATTTCGTTTTTCCCGTACATTTTTTTGAAATTTCAACTAGGTCTCCATTCAAATCAATTTCGGCTATCAATTTGCTGCTAACGCAGTCGCCATCTTGCTTGCGACTTGAAACCGTGAGTTAATCCTATGTAAACGAAAGAGCATTGTAATACTGGGCTAATGCCAAAAAACTGGAGGGAAAATGTGTTAAAGCTATGATGCAGCAATGGCAATCTTAACGTTTTTTTTTGTTTTTTAATTTCTAGAGACGGATACTTGTCTCGATCGTTCCTCCTCTGACAAGTTCGCAGAGGTGCCTCAAACGGAAGAAGAGGAGGAAGAGTGGTTAAAGCGGGCATTGCAACAAAGTTTGCAAGACGTGGTAAGTAATGACCACAACTTTCTAAATACATTTTGTAATACTTAACCTTTTTTGTCCTTCTTGCCTTTTAAGTAGATAAAATAATGAAAAAAAAAACCATTGAAACAAAGGAAAAAACTGTTAAAACCATGGCTTTTCGAGGATTGTAATACTGATTAGAGGGTTAAAAAAAAACAATTGTCTGCCCTTCTTTTTCCAGTTGAATCGAGTGATTTTCGTGTATATCTAGTAATGGTTTTTTCATGGTGGGGAAGGTTCTTTAGTTGGAAGCTAAATCCCACTCCCCTAAAATGCTGTAAGGTCAAAATCATGAAAGGATGGCGCTAACGCCCACCCCCAAAATTTTTGGTTTTTCTGTCACAAATTAACTAAAAGCATCCTATTTCTCTCTCACATAAGCTACTTGATTTTTTTTTTAATCACAGTAGTGCTTTTAACAATAATTAGGAGTATACCAGTGAGTAGGCAATAACTGTTTCCTAAATGATCCTCGAGTACATTTAACAGTAACTTGGGATTAGGAAAATAACATGGATGACGTTATTTTCAGTCTGTTACATGACACTTAGCCTAAAAGGTTTATTTCTTCTCGTCAACATTATCTTCCTTGAATTCAGTCGTTTTCTCATCCTCAAACTTAAAATTACGTTACAAAAATAGGCCAGGATTACAAACATAATCAGCTGAGTGGATCAGGATGGAGCTCTGAACACAAGGTCATCAATCATAACTCAGCAGTAAATAATGGCTTAGTCATATCCCTCAGTTCAAGTTTTAAAAAAGTATCAATCAAAATATTATGTGTTATTTATTATATTAAATGGGAACAAATTAAATTCATAATACTGTATAAAATTAATGAAATCAGATATTCTCAAAATTAATTTGTTAATTTACTGCTGAACTGCTCACTAGTCGTTATGGATACCACCATGAATGGATATCGGCAGGGTGCACTAGCTGACTGATTTCCGGCCAAAGTAATTGATAATTATAATTTTAAAAAGCTAAAATAAAATCCCTGTGTAACAAACTTTATTACTTAACAATAACGTAATAATAGTGTTTAAACCTTACTTTGTTGTACCACAAGACACGCAGCTTTACTGGCAATGGTGCACCTTCTTGATAACCACTTGAGTACAAACGTTTACTCTGTAAGTGAGCTGTAGAGACTACTGCAATTCGAATTTATTGCATTTAAGCCTGTTTGAATTTAATTAAACTGATGTAAACTTCATCCCAAACACTTGTGACTGCTAATGATACAAGGAGCTATTAAAAAAAATAACTCTTGGCTGTGGTGATTGTTCCAAAGGTAAAATGCTTCAAATTACGCATATATGAAACTGGAGAACGATGTAGTTTCTCTAGGTAGGTTTACTTAAAACTTAACGAGATTTATATAATACACATAGTGTAGGTTTAATGTAAACTCGTGCAGATGTTAAAAACGTGATAAAGAGAGTCAGTTTTACCATCAGGGTCTCTTTCTCTCTCTATCTCACAGACGCACAATTTCTGTGGACGCGCATGTTAATGACAAGCAGGAAATATTGTTTCGTTTACGGGCAAGGTTGAAAATTGAAGCACCACACATTTTATTTTATTTAACTCACCACATTTATTTGTCATGTACCTAGCTAAAAGAGTATGCAGACAACCTAAAAAAAAATGTAATATTTTGCTAATATGTTATTCATGTTGTCTAGTATTAAGAATATTTTAGTTTTTGCCAAGTAACTTCTTAGTGCTAGCTTAGAGCTAGCGGCTTAAAATTTACTCCATTGGAAAGCTCGCTTAAAGCCGGTTAAAATGGTATACTGGAATGTCAAAAACAATCAAAATTTGGCGAAAATATGAATTTTAGCGGGTGGACAAAGATTGAGATAAAAAAAATGTGACCCGTGATAATTTAAGGTACCAGCACACACCTGTAAACCAAACAATTAACTTTGCTTGGCCTAACGATAATACCGCAAGTATCGCTTCCAAACCATTGATCTGGTTGAGACAAAAAAATGTGTTCTCGACATACTGATGTAGGCTAGCATATTTAAGATAAACCTTTTTTTTTTTCGTAGCAAAATGAGTAATTCCACCTCTTTATACAGGAGATAGATTTTGATGCAGCTGTCTTGTCTGTAGTAAGCTGGTGCAGTGAGAGTTACAAAATAGGCCTAGGTTTTCTTTCAAAATTTTTAGTGGTATCGCGATATTATAGTACATTGCGATGCCTGTCCTTACGTTAATGCGTTGGTTGGTGCAATTCACTGTGCTTATGGTACATGTACTTTCTTTCTTCAGCCAGCAGAACCAAAAATGAATGGAGGCAAGCCAATGGGTGCTAGTGGTAAGAACATTTCTGTAAATAGCTGCATCACTGTTGAATTTAGCATTTTATTTTTTCGAGTACGAGTCCTGTTACTGTGAAACCTGTTTATAAAGATAAATCCTTGGGCCTTTGGAAATTGTAAATACCAAGTATTCGGGACGGTTATTTTGGTTTGAAGAGAACATCAGCACCGATATACGCAAAATTAAATAGTCCAAGGAATCTTCAAATTCGCACAAATTTTCGGTGGTCAAAATCAATCTTCTATTTTCATTTGACGAAGAGTTCAGATGTAGTTGCTTGCGACTTTTCAGGACTCTTGCCTGGTGAATGTGGAAGGATTTTGACCACCGAAAATTAGCAAGGATTAGAAGATTCCTCGGACTATTTGGTTTTGCATAAATTGGTGCTAATGATTTTCTTTAGAAATAGTCAAAACACTTTATAACGATTTTTGTTGTTGTAAATGAAGTAGAACAAAATACATTTTTGGTAATATTGGGGTAATTTAATAAAAGAGATACTCCTCTTGAGTATGGATGTCGTTTTAAAAATATAGAATACACCTAGAAATAGAAAAGGTGCATTTTGTATTCCTTTTATTTTCTTTTCGTGTCGAGGATATGGCAAATTTCATAAAGGTGGTTGTCCATCAATGGTTTACTAAAGTTTGTCCCTGAATTTGTGGAACTGTAACCTAATTCTCTGAATTTATGTCATAAATTTGTGTTTTGTGTCATGAATATCATAAAATAATAGAAATGTCCATGCTGGGAAAAAATTAACACTGAACGTACGAGTTTCCATCACACGTGATCCATTAGGGGGAGGCATTTGCTCCCCACCCCAATCTCCCATTGTTTCACAAGTTTTTGAAGACTAACTTCTGTAGTTCTGCACTTTCTTAAAAATAAGAGCCTGTTACAGAGTTTAAAATTACTTCTTTGAATATTTTCAAGAACATGTGGTAAAACAGCCCTTCCTTTCATTGAAAAAGAATTATTTAATTTGGTTGTATAAAATATCCACAAGTAAGCCTGAGTAGTCATAAGAAACGTTGACTTTGGGGTGAGAGGGTGGGTCAGAAAATCTTGGGACCTTAGGGTGTGGTAAGTTGATTAAAAATAAATTACGATTTAGGTGTGGTGGCCATTTATTACCTACTCTCGTCTAAAACTGCCGCTCTCGGAGCTTATTCTGTCATTAATATTAATATCTCCCTTGCAAGCCACGATAAGGGCTTTGTTTAACACGGCACAGCAGGGCTAGTTTTTTATGGTTATCACTCTGCCATTCCTGCAGGTTTGATGGTGACGCATATGTTTTGACAAAATGCGCACTTAGTGCCACCGCCTATTAGTTTGTAGGCATTTTAGTACAGTTATAACGCGTTACGGCACTAACTAGGGCATTCACATCTACTCAAATTACACATACTATCACGGTCGTATGCTTCATTGTGTTGTTGCTTGTTCTTTCAGCTCAAATGTTTATTTTTAAGCACATACATGATAATTTTATTTTAAATAGATTCCACTGCACTTTCGGATGCCGAAGACGATATAGAGGACATCGACTTAGATCAAACAGAAGCTCGTAGAGAATTATTAAGGGTTAATTGTAAGGTAAGGCTCTTCCTAATAAGACCTACATCTCTGGGGGGGGGGGGGGGGAATTAAGTTTTGTATTGCGTTACATCAACCCATGAAAGCTACAGGACATTCCCCGACTGATTTAGTGTTAAATTCGGCCAATGAACATCGACTGAGAGAGCATTTCCCTGCCAAAAATTTGTTCTCTTGAACATGTACTAAATTAATCCAAACACAACCGACTGAGAATGATAAAGAGTTCAGTAGTTTATAAAAGCTACTGTTGTTTTATCACCGTCAGTCGATGTTGATTTGGTGATAAGTCGATGTTGATTTAGCTAAATTTAACACTAAATCAGTAAGAAAATATCCCGTAGCTTTCATTGGTCGATGCACTGTAACACAAAACGTGGCCGAAGCGATTTGAAGTTGACAACCACTACCTGGCGTAACTGCTTCAGACGTCATAAATATCAACATGTTGCAAAATAAAATACATGTTACCTTAAATAATCTATTTTTCCAACAGCCTGAGCTTGCTACATCGTTAGGCCTAACAGCCGATCACATATGGTGGCAGCAATTTTGAAGTGCTGTTTTAAGAAAAAAAAAGTCAAGAATTTGTGTTAATAATAATTATTAATTAAAGAAAAAAATTTATTCAATAATACTTGTAATTTAGAGTGCGTAATAACGAAAAATACTCAGCAAGCTATGGGAAATTATCAAGTTTTGTTCACCACTCACGTTTTCACCCATTAAACTCACCCTTAACGCCACAGTGGCTTTTGAAAGCTACTGCAGTGTCATCACTAGAGTTGGTTTTGGTTAGACAAATTTAGTACACAGTTGAGAGAACAAATCCTTTTCAGAGAAATTCTCAAATTTATGTCCTTTTCAACTGCTAAGGAAATACGTAGGAACTGTTACATGCGTCAACATGAGCGTTGTTGTATTTCCACGGTTCTTCTCTTTACGTGGGTGGGCAAAGACCTGAATTTAATTCTGGGCCTTTGTCATCCAGCTTTTGGTACAATATAGTAATAGTCTAATGGATCTTAACTACACCGAATGAATGTTTCTTAAAAACATTGAATGACTTACTGTACTTTGAAAGACTTGAGACATCACAAATAAAGCAGTTGGTTACGCACAATTTTAAAACTATACGACAATCTCGCAAATTTTCCAAAATCCTTAATACTTTTGATGGTATACGCAGCTCTACTATCTTCTTCAGGCACACTAACTTCACATGTTACTTCGTAGCATGCCCTCCCGTGTTGTTTGAAATTGGCGGTGTGTGGCTGCCACCTTTAGTAGGAAAGCCAGTTCTCCACTTGTCCTGTAAGTTTTTTGCCAAACTCTCCCCTTAGAAGGAACTTGATTGGTGGGTTCGATGGTCCTCACCCACCAATCAAGTTCCACTAAGGTCACAGTTTAGCAAAGAATTGCAGGACAAGTGGAGCGCCAGCCTTCCTACTAAAGTAGGCCGCGACAGTCTGCCAATTTTAAACAACACGGGAGTGCGTGCAATGAAGTAACACCTGAAGTTGCAGTGTGCCTGAAGAAGACAATCGTTCTGAGTATACCATCACCACTATTTAGGACTTGAAAATTTGAGATATTGTTATAGCTTAAACTTTTGAAATTGTGCGTAACCAAGTGCTTTATTTGGAATGAAAGTTGAACATTTTGTCAATTTTTAACTGGAGATATTCATCAACTTCGTATACTTTTTTTCCTTTTCTAATCTTTTACTTCCTATTAAGAATTGTTGTTTGTTTTTTAGTCTGGAGAAGTGAATCATTCGTATCATCTAAGTGCTATTGTGGCTCACAATGGCTCCATGGAATGTGGTAAGTTACTTTTTCCCTCCGTTTCTTTACTGGCAAGTGAATATTTTGCTACTTAACTTTTTTTTGCAATTTACTTGTTGGTCATTACAAGCACCACAAGTTTTATGAACATGTTCGCACTGTTCGTTTAGGTGTGGATGCTGTGGTATCGATACCAAATTGGTTCATTCCATTAAATTTATTTTTGGTTGTGTAGTTGGCAAGAAATCAGTGTAGTGTTGCACGGTATTGACTGCAAAAAAACGAAATTAGGCCGTGAAAAAATGTCAGTTCTCAGGTGCATGGTGACTAGTTTTTTCAGCGAAATGAAAAAAAAAGTGACCCGCAAAAGGTTACTTACAAGAAAATTGTGGGAGAGGTGAGCTTTCTTGCACATACGTACGTTATCCAACAAGCATCAAGTTTAGATATTGACTATCACACTAACAGAAAGAACCAATTTGTGATACTAGATTACTTGGTTTCAAACAGAAGTACAAAATAAAAGTAAAGTCCGGTCACCCAATGACTTTGTGGGCTTGTAAAAATGCCCGAGAAACAAAATATTTTTGTTCTATGGCCCTATTCCTGTTTTTAGCACCCGCAATATTATTGTGAAAACATCTTTGTCAACAATTCTTTTAACTACATACAGTAACTTATAATTAGCATGGAGCTGTTTATTTTGCGTGACTTAAATCCGTCCTTCTGCAGGGAAGTGCAGTAGGAAGAAACCGCGTTGAGAAATGGAGTAAATCCACAGTAAACACTCGTTGTTATTCCAGTGTTGATGTAGCATATCCAATCGGGGCAAGCGCGAAGAAATCCCAATAAATACTGAGAGCCATGTTTGGAACTCTTTTGGTTTTGAATGATATAGGCTTCTATTTGCATTAGATAATTTGGCTAATTGTACACAATTATTTTCTAAATGATCATACTACCGTGAACTGTTGGTATCGATATCAAAAAAATAGGTATCGGACTGCCTTAGTTTAGAGGTGCACCGATGTTGACATCGGAAATCGGCCGATGTCCGATGTGAAAAGCTGGCCGATGTACCAGATTTTTTTATTTCTTTTAGCAATTTCGTTACCTAAGCTCAATTATTCATGAAGTTCATATAAAGATTAACGTAGTTCGTTAAAGATTAGCGTAGGGCTAGTTAAATTGCAATTCGAGCCTATAAACAACGTTTTGTAATCGTGGTCACCATGGTGGAGTGAATTAAAAAAAAAATTGTCACCCGTGGAGACTGGAGCGAGGCACTAACGAAAATATTTATTCTTTAGGACATTGAACATAATTATTTCAAACTTACTACAAGCACGCAGCAGATATTCATTGAAGTGCACAGAAAAAAATCAGATAAAATGGCTTTGATAGTTTCGGAGAACCATTTTCTTTTAAATTATGGGCGGTAATGAACTAAAATTGAAAATCTCCGTGTTGACAAAACGTGTCCGTAAGTCGGCGTTAGTTACGCTAAAAAAACGTTGTTCTCACCTGATAAGCGATAGCTGCTGTTTTAATTTTTTAATGTTGTGAAACATCATCGTTCTTGTGATTTTCAACGACGAACTGAAACACGAGCGCTCACGTGAAATCCGAATTGAGCAGTGGCGGCCATGTTGAAATCTCGTATTTGCCAATGAGAGAGCGCCAAATCTGTCACGTGGTGCCAACTGGCCAATGAGGGAACGCGGTCTTCAAATGCTTTGGAAAGTTCGCTTGAAACAGCCAGAAACGGTCTATTACAATCCGCCTGATTGGCCAATGCCAAATGGCCATCGAGAAAATATGTTGAGAGGCCTGGATAGAGTGAAATTCCAGCTTTTCAACGAATCCAAGATGGCGGCGCCCGCTCAAATTGTTCGACCGCTACCGCTGATCAAAAAATGAACAATTTTCTGCTTTCTTTTTTCAGTTTTTAGTGAGTCTATGCTCAACTAAAGTGCTTTTTATGAAATTATAGACATCGGTAACAACTTATTTGGTACAGAAATCGATGCACAACTTGTCAGGTAGCGAATTCCAGCTTTTCTCAATTTGATATTTTGGCCTAAAATTGCGTTTTTCGACCTATAATTTCTAAGGCTCGGCCGATACCGATATTGGCATCGGTATCGGCACCGATACTAGCGGTATCGGTAGCGTATCGGTTTCGGCTGTTTGGTCAAATATCGGTTTTTGCGATATCTTCGCCAAAAATTGTCCGTTTTTAATGTTCCAATACACCATTTTAACCGTTTTTTCGAAGGCTTTCCAATGGTGCTAATTTCAGAGCGATAGCTTCAGTCGTTCTCTAATTATTTAACAAAAACCAAAATCAGTTTCCAAAAAGCGCACTTTACTGCAAGATGCTTGCTGATGGAGCTTTGAGATTCGGAATTTTTCATCAAATTTTGTTTCTGAATATTAAAGAAACATTAACTTTACTGGAAGTAATGCATTGAAGTATCGGTATCGGTGATGTAGCATCGGACCGTATCGGTATCGGATCGGATCGGTCAGAGTTGGTATCGGCCGAGCCTTAATAATTTCCCTTCAAAGCTTCAACGTCGTTACTGCGTTAGGAATGATTTTTTTTTCATACTGCTTAAAAGGATAAGTGTCCCACTGAGTTCTGTTCCTTCAGAAAGACTGTCCAGTACTGGTGGAAATATTTTCACCAAAAATATCAGTTTACTTCCAGAAAAATTAATGATGCTGGTGTATCCGAATCAAAATCTTCCATCTGTTAACTGGAAGTGCTGATAGGCCAAACAGTGCTTTTAACCTAGCAGTTTATCTTTTAAGAGTTTTTTATATTTTAATTAGTACTTAGCTAATAATGATGGTGGTTTTTTTTTTTTACTGAGCTTAATTACCATTGACTTAACGGCTGTACGTTAATATTACTATTCAGTAAATAAATGGTTTATGAACACATGACTAATTTTGAAAAATGTCGTTGTGAAACATACTGTGAAACTCCAAATTCAATAGCAACTAATTTCAATTTTAGTTCGCTCACTAATTTTGACTAACATATGACTAACTTTTTTTAACATCGGTAGACATACATCGGCATCGGACATCGGCCGATGTTTTTTTAACATCGGAATCGGTTTTAGAGCACATCGGTGCATCCCTACCTTAGTTACCACATATCTTTGTTGAATCTGTACAAGTGTACCCAGTGTGTATTGGCAAAAACCCAAGAACCAAGACAAGTCGCCAAAAATATCAAATTTATTGCAACATATTTTTATTATGTTTCAGGTCATTTTTTAACGTATGTTAGGCACGAAGAAGACAAGTGGTGGCATTACAGTGATGAAAACGTATCTGAAGTTACAGAAGAGATTGTTACGGAGAAGACGGAAAGAAGCGGGTACATTGTCCTCTATACGTACAAAAGTACATAATTAATTTTTTTTTATTATTATTACGTATGACAATGAAATAACGACAGAAGATTACTCTGAATATAAATATGTATGTATTATAATTTCCATTGAAAGTTTTTTGTAGGAAGATTTTCCATTGGATCCCTTTTGTAGATCATTTTTTCACACCAAAAAAATATCTTTGTGAAATGCGTAATTAAATTCTTCACAAGTAATGGGAAATAAAAAAAAAGATATTAATAATACTACCTAATTCATGTGCATCTTTTCTAAGAAGTCGTACGAATTGGCTGAACAGGGTCGGCATTTTTGGTTCAGGTTGAAACGCTTCGCTACCATATGGATGTTCTAATAAAAAATAATAAATTATTGTAATGATGACATATCTATATAGATATATAATACGCTTAGGTTGGGCAAGCAAATTCATCATGCACTATAATGTAAGAGGCCGAGCGACCAACGATGGCTAAACAAAACGGATGTGGCCTGTAACAATCAGTAATAATCGAAATTTTGTTTTAATAATGCTAGCTCTTATAGCCGATTAGAATAGTTTGCCAACTTGATCCTAATCGTAGAAGTTGGTTGAGTAACGGCCTCCATTGAAAAAAAGACATTTACTTCCCTAAGAAAACAAAAACCAGGGGTTCAAAGGGAGAGGGATGAGGGGGATATTCACACCACGCAATGGGGAAGGGGGGTTACCAGAGGAAGGCCGCATGGAGGCAAATCTGGTCAGACAATAGAAGAATGGGGGGGGGGGGGGGTCATGGGTCGTAGCCCTTTTCATTTCATGGTGCCTGGTAAAGTATTTCGCTCAAGTATGCAGGAACTGGCTAGGCCAGCAATAGTTTTTCCGGGACTAGTCGAAGCTAGGCTATAATCCTACATTTCTCATCCAGAAGAAAACAAGAGGCAATTGACTATCTTCAACATGAAATGTCTGAACAAGTTCATCATCAACACAGACTTCAAGATGGACACCCTGGACTCGATCCAAAACTCAAGTCTCACCTCTTTAGATTTATCCTCAGTTGAATTTCAAGGCCCTTCCAATAATCGCCACGTCGATTTCCAAACCAATTCTTGCTACTTCGTTCCAGTGGCATCTGGACACTTGTGTACTACATGACTGGCTTCTCCGGAACAAAGACTCCAAGAAAATCCTTGCAGCTCTCTAGACCACCACTGCAGACCTCGTGTTCAAGCTGGGCTTCGGAATCAGCTTGAAGAATTCCTGCCTCCAGCCCACGAAATCTTTTAATTTCCTCGGCGCTCTCTTTGACGAAGAACTTCACCATCCACCCATTGCCAGAGAGGATTCTCTCCATCAAGGAATGGGTCATCAGAACTTTTAAATAAGGTCCCTCTGCCTCCTTCATGCTGCCACGGACCTCATTCCCTATGACAGATGGAGAGTACACTTCCTGCATTGGTACAGGAAGGAGCATTGAAATCCAGGACCCAATCCATATTAAGACCGGATTTTCCCGTATCAGAAGCCCTATGGTGGTGCTACCCCATGAACACTGCTTCAGGAATCCTTATCAGAGAACGGGAACTCTCCAAGATTCACATTACGGATGCCTCGACTATTGGATGGGATGCCCACTCCAATGCCGCAATGCACCTGGAACATAAGCTCCACATCGACATCTTGGAGCTGCGTGCAATATACCTTGTCAGCGTCACTTCCAAGACAAACTGCAGGGAAGGACGATTCAGACCCACAGAGACGACACCAATGCTGTTATTTACTTGAAGTACAGAGGAACAACCCACTCTGAAATCTCCACCTGCAAACAGACCAAGTCTTCCTTCTGGCAGACCAGCTCTCCAGGCAAGGCAAAGTTTCAACAATGAAGTGGACATTGAAGACCTCTGTGTGCAACAAGGTCTTAGCCCTTTGGGAATCCCGGTAATCGACCTTTTAGCCACAAGCTTCAATCACTGGTTCCGGAATTACATGAATCCCTTCCTGGACGCTTGGACATTATTGTAGAATCACATGTTTGCCTATATCTTGCACCCTTCTTCATGGATCATGGAAAAGGTCATCCTCATCGCCCCGGATTGGTCAGCTGAACTGTGGTTCGTTCCTTTCCTGGATCTTCGTATAGACTACCCATGGAGGAGAATCTTCTCACCCAGAAGAAAGGAAGGATGGTTCACCAAGCACTACCAGCACTAAAACTTCACGCCTGGCCGTTCAGAACAGGTTGACAACTACGTCAGCCGTCGGCCTATGAACACCAGTGGCTTCGGTGGCATCGATGGTGCAGTGACAACTAGACTGAACCTCTGGCTCTAACTCTACCCCAACTCACCGAATTCCTTAACCAAGTCTCTTCTTCCTGGATGAACATGTCTGCCATACAGTCGACGCTCAAAGTAGCTGGACACACTTCCTTCATAGAGGACTTCAGAATAACCAGCATCAATGGGATCTGCCTTAGTATTAACAAGCCTCCTCAGGGAATCCTACGAGCCACTGGGACAAGCTTCGTTGGGATTCTTCTGACTTGCAAAACTGTCCGTTTTCTCACTTTGTTCTCCGGAAAATGCTGCAGCGAGCTTCAAGATTTCAACGTTGATCAAGCTTATCTGCGATTTAACCAAACTATAGGTCAGTGAAACTTCTGCCTCGGACATCTTTCAGAGTAAAGACATTATAGCATCCATGGAAGCATCAAAATCCCTTAAAATTCCAGCTCTGTGTACCCTTGCAGGTATTGAAAAGGAGAGCCTGCACTGTCCTGTTAAAAGTGCTGCGTTTCTACCTCACTGCAACTCGGTTTCAAACTTGAAAAATAAAAGATTCCTTCCCTACAGATCCAGTAAAGGACAAGCCACTCCAGCACTGATCCCTTCCTGGATTTGCCTAAGAGGATACTGATGAATCCACCACGTCTGGGAATGTCAAGGAAACCGGCCACAAGATTCGATCCCTCTCTGACTCGTGGGCTGCTTACAATCAAGTTCTGTTAGAAAAAATCCTTCAGGCTGCCTCTTGGAAGCGTGAGACCACCCTCACTTAACACTACTTCAAGACATGTCCTCCCAAGCGGGTGCTGTGTCTTTCCTCAGACCAATCTCCATTCACCAGAAGATCCAGGACACCTGCAAGAATCCTCATACTAAAACTAACCACCAGGTAACCCAGGAGGAGAAGGCTCTAACTGCCCACCATACAGTTTGTTAAAGTCTCAGCCGTGCACAATTTTAATCTGCTTCTACTCATCGTTGCCACTGTCCGTGCGCCAAGAAACTAAAGATGGTCACCAATTTGCGCACGTGTGGGCACTGAATATGGCTAACATTGGGTACGTTGGTGCGAGAGAACCAAAACAAAAAACTCCTACCTACCTACCCACCCTGGTTATTTAGTACGTTTTCTTTCGTTTCTTGTGGTGTTTAAAATTTCAAGATGCAGCCGATAAAGTGTTGTTCTATTAAGAATTGAGATGAATAGTGAAGTATTTTAACGCACTTTCTATACTCTTACTCAATCTTAGCACTATTACAGTTTCCCCTCCGGGAATTGGGTGCCATTGGGTTTGGGTTGACGCTGTCTGCATTTGCGTTGGAAATAAAAATCTGAGTATTGGACAAGCCTTAGTAATACCAAGAATTTATATATTTTTTTTTATCTAAAAATTCTGATAATACTAATAACGCACCCATAATTGGACACGGGTCTGCGCATTGTGGAAGGCCTGTTCGTGATCTTCCGTGGACCCCTGGCACTCGAGGAACACTCTTGGCTTGTGGTTCTGAAACAAGAAATTTAAGACTGTTTCTTCCATCACTGACTTTGCTTTTGTCATCAGCCTCAGCTGAGGACTTAAAAAACAATGGAGGGTGGGGGAGAGTATTTAAACAAATTTCCTGTATGTGTACGTGTGTTGACCCTTGGAAAAATGCAGGCCTTCCACTTTTCCTACTTTTCCTACTTTTTTGGTGAATGTCCCACATTTGTCCTACTGTACATGCAACTTCTTCACGGTGGAAAATAGGCAACCGCCTACTACAGTAGAAATTCTTCGACGTTACGAGAATTAATACACTTTTTCCACCACTCGAAGCACAATTAGTCGGTATCAATGCTAGTCAACACTCGGAAGAAGGAGATCGGATTGTCTCCGAAAATTTAGTAAAACAACTGATTGTGCTTCGAGTGGTGGAAAAAGTGTATTAATTCTCATAATGTTCTTCACGGTAGCGTACAAGAAACTGGCAAAAATATTACTTTTAAAGGATCCAGTTTTAAAGAACCCTTAGTGCCTTCATGGGTTGCAAGAAGGTAAAATCTCTGCACTTCAGCGGATACTTACAATGATGGGGCATCCCTTGCGGCCACTTGAAACATACAAGGTAACAGATGAATGAAAATGTTACCCAGTTGATTCTTTTAATATCGATTAGCTCTCGCCCACAAAGATCTCTAGACAGACTGTTTCGCCCAGACTGTCTAGAGATCTTTGTGGGCGAGAGCTAATTGATATTGAATGATCAATTGGTAAAAAAAACAAAAACAAATTGTCCTAGGCCCGGGTGTCAACCATTCAGTCGAATGGAGCCCCAAACAAGCAGAAGTTTTCTGCTATTTGGCTTGCTAAAACCGTATTCGTTTCAGCCTTGTCAGTTGATTCTGATATTTCTGACGACTTGAAAAACATAGCAAAGTTGAACTCTGAAGAATTAACTCGTACTGAGAAAAAAATATTTTGGCACAAATCTAGTTTACCACAAACCCCCAAATTTTAAGAAGAAAAAAAAAGACTTGCCTTATTGTCGTCGTAAGGCAGATTAAAGTTGATTCCAAGGTGCGGAAACGAGGTTTAAGGCGAAAAAAGAAAAAAAAAAGACGCAAAATCGCTTGTTTTTTTTCGAGGCAGACGGCGCCGTGACGGAAAGCATCAACTGGGCCAAAGTCCGTCAAGTGAAACGCCAAACAGAAGCCGGTACCTGCCTAACCTAACCGACAATAACAACAAAAGAAAACTAAACTGACAATAACAACCCACTTATCTGAACTGTTTACGGGAAAAAATATCAGCTGGGGGCAAGAGCGCGGGGGCATGAGCGGGCTTCCGTGCACAGCCCCGCGAGCGAAAACGAACACCGTATAAATGTACTGAGTGAACTTTAGCCAATATTTCAACTGAAGGAGCCGAATGAAGAAGTTACCGCGCTTAGCAAAAGTTGTAAAATACGGCTTCACAGCTCATGGAAACGCTGATATTGAACGATGACACCAGGGTGAATATCATTACACAAAGCTCCATCGGACCGAGAACTGTCAAAGACTATGTACGGTATTAAAGAAAGATAGGGCTGAAAAATTCAGTGCACCAAAGCAACTATATAAGCAAGACATGCGTCAGACTGTAACTTATTGCTATTACTGTTGTTCCTGTTGTCCTACTTTCTTTCGAAAGTTCAGTGGAAGGCCAGAAAATGTAAGGTTTGAAAAACTAAATTCTTCATTTACAGTCCAACACAACCGAAAGATTTAGAAAAATCATATGTAAATGTACAAACCTGTTTCGAACGGTTATTTACAGGGTTTCAAAAGAAACTAATATACTAGAGATAAATCTTCATACTAAAAACCCTCCTTCAATCTTAGGGACTGGTCATCATGTGTCGCTGGGGGAGGGGGGACATTTTTTACAAGGTTTTTTTTTCTTCACCACGTTGAAAACACGTCATTTTACACACTTGTGGAGTTGCCAAACTGCCACACCAATGTATGTGGCTCTGCCGTTTCCGCATGGAATGAAATGTACACTTTTTTGGAAAACATCTGTGTGGTGTAGAGATGTACCAAATATTCGGTACCGTACTGGCCCGAATATAAGACGGTATTTTTTTTTTTTTTAATTTGTTACGTTAAAACTGCACGTTCATCTTATATTCGCGTCCAAATCTGTAACTCTGTCAAATTTTGACTGATTTTGATGTTTGAATACACCATTCAAACCGTTTTTTCGAGAGCTATCCATTGGTGCTAATGAGAAGTCAGCAGTTCAAATGGCTTTTGAATTATTTAGCAAAAACTGAAATATAACCAAAATTTGACGTTAAAAATTTTTGTGGAGTCCACAATTTAAAAAAAAAAGTCTATAACGACGAAAATTATGATTCTAAATCGGCATTAGCTGAACTATTATTCTATAACATCAACTATATTGATAATAGAGACACTGGCAGAATCTTGGGTGAAAGTCGTCCGCCTTATAATAGCGCTCGTTTTTTTTTGTTGAATCTAATATCCCAAAATGGCAATTCGCCTTATATTCGAGCCACCTTACAAGCGGGCCAGTACGGTAATTATTCAGTATTCAGCCAAAAATTCAAGTATTTGACATTCGGCCAAATAATGATGTTCGGTATTTAGCTGAGTAATGACGTTTGGTATTTGGTCGAAAAATGACGTTCGGTATTTGGCCGAGTAAGCAAGAGTGCAAGACCTCGCAAGAGCGCACGTGGATGAAGCAGCGCGACGAGCCAAGTAGCCTTACGACAACGTCATGAGCACGCTCAGCACAAAGTAAACCAATTAGTCAAAGTAGTAAACGACGTGCTCTCGAATGCTGAACAAGGTTCTCATAGAAACTGGCTCCAACCTTCAAAGGCCCTTATCGTGTGATCTCCAAGGAAGGAGAAGTGAAATAATAGACTTAAGGCTATTAACGACCCACAGACCATCAAAACCTATAACATAATGGAAATGAGACCGTACTTTGACCCCCAGACAATGGATTGCTACGGCACGAAGGATCCACCAGGGGGCTGTAACAATGCGCCTACCACGCACAACGTTTCAGTGATGATCTAATCCACCACTGATACAGGTCAGTGGTAAGCATGCGAGAAGAGGGAAGTGACGTAAGTGTCGCTAAGTAACATGGAGTTGACTTTTAGTCAGCCCATTTGATCAGCTCCAGGAAGGTTCGACCAAAGAGGAGATTAAAATAAGTAATCAACCCTCAACCGGTTACGTGCAAGTTGTCACTCAATGGACACACTTAACAATGTTCGGTATTTGGCCGTGTAATGATGTTCGGTATTTGGCCGAGTAATGATGTTCGGTATTTGGATGAATAATGATGTTCGATATTTGTCCGAGTAATGATGTTCGGTATTTGGCAGAATAATGGTGTTTGGCATTTGACCAAATAATGCTGTTGGTATTTGGCCGAAAAATCATGTTCGGCATTTGACCGAGTAATGGTGTTCGGTACTTGGCCGAGTAATTATGTTCGGTATTTGGCCAAATAATGATGTTCGGCATTTGGCCAAATAATGATGTTCGGTATTTGGCAGAATAATGATGTTCGGTATTGGGTCGAATAATGATGTTCGGCATTTGACCGAGTAATGGTGTTCGGTATTTGGCCGGACAATGATGTTCGTTATTTGGCCGAACAATGATGTTCGGTATTTGGTCGAATAATGATATTCGGTATTTGGCTGAATAATGCTGTTCGGTACTTGGCCAAATAATGATGGTATTCAATATTCGACTGAATAGTGTGAATATTTGTTGGAATTTTGTTAAATAATGTATTAGTATATTAATAAATTAATATATTTTGTTCATGCAAGAACATTTAGCTTAAGCATTTCATTTTTGGTTTGTGAGGAATTTGTTCTAACATTCGTAAAAGGAGGACAAATTATGGGCAATTACCTTTTTCAATGCCGAATTCAAAAGGCGAAAATATGCGTTGTATACCTTAACCTCCTTTTCGCCACGTTTTATCGTCAAGAAGCCAAGTCAACTAATTTGTTTACCCTTAATCAGTATGGGCACATATTTTAGTCAATATCGTATGTTTAATTGACTGAATTTGGTACAGCATTTGGTTAAGATTCGGCTGAATAATTCAGTATTTGGCCATTATCCAGCACAGGGCTGAATATTTGGTATTCAGTATTCGGCAGTTTAATAGTTCGATTGTATATTCGGTTTCAGCAGTTGTGTATTCGGTGTTCGCTATTCAGCAGATTAAGTATTCGGTTGTATGTTTGTTATTCGGAAAATTCAGGTGGGGTCCACTCAGCTCGCATCAAGGGACGAACATTTCTGTAGTACCTAAGCCTCTGAAGAAGGTGAACTGTCCAACTGTTATATACATGACTGAGTCTCGAAAGACTGATTCGCCCTTGTTTGGGCTCGTCAGTGGCGAATAATCTAGGTGGATGATAGCAAATGCGTCTTGCTGATGACGGTTTGTTTTATTCACTGGAAATTGAAGTGGACTTTCCGCTATAGTTCCAGATTGTGGTTAAAGTGTTCAAATTGCTAAGATGTCTCGTGCAAACCACAGTACGCACTGATTGCCAGTATTTTCAGTAGGGCCTAACATTTTTAACTAACCACCAGTTCAGAGAAATACTTGAAAAATAAATAAAACTCTGTGCAGTTAGAAAACCCTTGAAAAATTTAAGACTGGTGGGAAAACAAATTTCCGCGGTGTGGAGGATTGAAGTATTTTTAAAATACGCAAGTAAATTAGTATTTAAAGGAAACATGTTAGATACTAAATGTACCCTGCCTTTAAAATTAGAAAAACTCTCCTTACCTTCTTTACAGTGTACGCTGGAGACATCAATTGGTACTCGGCACTTTTCAAAAAATGTTGGTACTTATTAGCCACTATTTTCTTTTCAATCCATACGTTGAATTCTGAAAATAGGATTTTTATAAAGGGGTCAGTGGTACAGAATCTTTCGAGGACGTGAACGCCACTCGCAGCAAGTAATGCTGGTGTGCAGCGATTTTTCTTTCTCATTTTGTTGTTGTTTTTATGAACCCTGCTGCCATCATAAATAAGCCATTGTTTCTCTTTCGTTAAACCCTTGTAAATAAAATCAATAAACTTAAAACCTTCACGGTAGCAACAATATATATACACTACGTTTATGTGGTCACTAGAAAAGGCGTTTTAACGATGCGCTTTGAAATGCACATAAAAAAAAGGGACCGTTTCCAAGACCGCAACAGGGCCATTCCGCTAAGTAATGCAATACATGCCAGCATGCTCAGAAACCCCTTCCTTCCTGACCCTCCCTTTAGCGAATAGTGGACACCTCCCATTTAGTTCAATAACTGAAAATAAGTGTATGTACTTCTTTACCCCTGCATGTAGTAAACTGGGTCAACGTAAACCAAAGCTATGCAAGTCTTAGTTATCTTCCTCATCTCATACACTTATTTTCAGTTAGTGAACTAAAATTCGAGGGCACCAGCACAAATTATGTGGGCGGCCACCGGCCATATTTAGCAGGCCTAGCTGTCTCAACATCTCAATGAGATTGTGAGAGTTTACATGAATAAAGATGATGCGCATCAGATTCCCAAGCCACCTCCGGGTGTTTCCTAGACACGGAGACGACAAGGACGTGATGCACATCCCTCTGAAGCACTTCGAAGTGGTCGTGTAAACATAGTGAATGTCACAAGCACAGGACATAGAGTACCAATAAGGTCCAGCACAATTTTGACAGTTACACACCCACAAAAATGGGGAAGTTCACAGCTAAAAATATGTCGCTGAACTATTTTATCAGTAGCAGAGCACACAAAATTGCAGCCAGAAACGTTTGTCGACATATTAGCACACGGCCGATCATGAGCACAGAGAAAAGT
Source organism: Lithobius niger (assembly GCA_023313725.1). Classification (NCBI taxonomy): domain Eukaryota; kingdom Metazoa; phylum Arthropoda; class Chilopoda; order Lithobiomorpha; family Lithobiidae; genus Lithobius; species Lithobius niger. The sequence goes on along the minus strand of JAHWFP010207218.1, from coordinate 11,073 downwards.
CGCATGCCATTGCTGCCCACAAGACAGCCGCTCAATATTTAGAATTTGCAAATTGCTCAAATTGCAGAAAATTGCCAAACTTCAAACCTTGCAATCAAATCATTGGTGTACACACGCCCCCGCGCCGGCCGTGCCCCTGCCTTTTTTGGAAATTGCCCTTTTTGTGCCAGCACTTGCTGGTGCAGGGTTGCCTGAGAAAGATCCTAAAGGCCTTAAAAAAGGCTAAGAAAGGATAAAAAACAGTAAAAAAAATTCCCTATGAAATAATGTCCATTAAAGCCTAAAAAAGGCTAAGAAAGGGCAAAAACATACGCAAAAAAAAAAGTCCCCAGGAAAAAATGTGTCCTTGTACTAAATCTTGCCCCTGCCCTCTCGGGGGTCTGTGCACGCTACTGAATCAAATCAAGGGGTCAAATCAGCATGTGATCATCGAATGAGGGCACGCCTGTGGAGGTTGCCCCGCTTCTTTTTTTCCAGCGTGTACCAGGTGTACGTCGTTCAAGGCGTGTTGCTGGAGATTTTCATAAACAAATTTAGCTCGCTTGAAGTCCTGTATTTTCTGTACCCATGAAAGGTATGTTCCTAAACAATTCTACTTGATAAAATAAGTGTGATTGACGGTACACACACTATAAATTCTTAACGCAACTTAAAAAGATATTGGGAAAACTATTTCTAAAGTTTCATTACAAACCAGTCAACAAATCTCGTCGCGCAGCATTTCCAGTTTCCTCGGCCACCTTTACTTTATCCATCAGCCTCTTTACTTTAAGTCCCATAACACGGTAACTGCTGTTAATGGTATCCACCCGATCCAGAATTTCATTCATTTCTTCCGCCACCGCAGGGTCGTTACTGCGTTGACTCAGCTCGTTGTAAAGATCACGGAGCTTCTCTAACTCAGCACGGAATGAGAGCAATTCACGAACTTGGCTGTTGTATTCCTTCTTCCTTTCCACAACGTTTGCTGATGAACAAAATATGGAAATGGATATTAATTAGGCAGTAAGGATATGTGGGGCACATTAACATAATTAATTTGCACAGACTGCTAAGGTGCAGCACATCTGAAGGAGATGCAACTGAAAAGCTACACTGGACTGGCTCAAATATATGACACTATTTTTTCCTTCCAACCTAACATACTTACCTTTAGCATAGGCTAAATACCGTTTATTTACGCTGTTATGCTCAAAAACGTAATCAAAGAAGCTTTTTGAGGTCACCACCAGATGGATCTACTGCATGCACTCAACCCAGCATGCACTGTCATCACTCAGGTTAAAAGTTTAAAATACCCAACTCAAAAAAATTCAAGTCCGCGATTGATAACATCAAAATGGGCTCGCATTTCAGAGTCAAGCCGCGGTAGTGTAGAAATTGACACGAGTGTTCGCGAAACGGAAGTGAAAGACAGATAGCAGTGCATGCTAGATACAGAGCATGTAGTAGATCCATCTGATGGTGGGCTAAGAAAGCTTCTTTCATCCGAAATTCCATCTTTAATTTTTTCCCTGAAACAGCCTCGTTTTCTTATATTCTCATTTAAATCCATATTCTACCATATTCGAGAGGTACCTCGAAACAGATACGGAATTGTTCTACAAAAGTTGTTTTGGTTTCGCCTCTTTCCTTCTATATAATTATATTCTATATCCATACAGCGCGTGCTGCTGCCTACCATCCTGTGGTCCAGAAATGTTTCCTGTTGAAAACGTTAATCTGCGATCCTCACAGTATCTTAAATGGCCACAGTTTTCAGTAACAACAAACTTCTTTCTCTTGTAACGTCCAACATACCCTTTTGTTCCAACAAGGTCGCATGTGCATCTCTACCAGTTCTTTTCTTGAATTCTTCAAAAAGGGCTGTTCTCGCTATTAATTCTTCGGTTAAACTTGAAAATAAAATAAAATTAAATGCAAACAGTTTTTAAAACATAACATTACTAAGCTTATTGCCAAATAAAAAAAAATTGAGGCGGAGACTGTAGTAACATTTTTTTCTTTTTCAAGAATTTATCAATGAGAAACACGAAATGGTGATATGGATATTCCTTTCTTGTTCCCCCGTTTTGTTTCCATCTCTACCTTCTTTCTTTTACTTTTCTTTCCCCCTTCGGGAAGAATGTATTTTTTTTTGTTTGTTTCTTTATGCGGTGTGTTTGCTGTTACAGTTAGTAACGATTTTGTTTGCTGTTTTTATTTTCCGTTTCGTGGCCGTAATTTGTCATTCTTGCAATCTATTTACGTTGTGTGATTCACATTCTTTTTGGTAATGAAAAAACGTGAAATGGATATTGGCTTGGTCTGTACGAAATGTGATTGTTTAATGATTCAAATAGAACACGAATGAAAAGATCACTGGACAAAATGCTTTTAACGCTACAGTTATGACCCTGGTGGGCCCCAGTTACCTAATCCGCGTAAGGCCCCAAATTGTCTTGAGCCGGCCCTGGTTAGGAAAATAGAAGGGTAAATATAACCACTGACACCAGTCCTATTCTAAACTTCCAAACATAATGGGAACAAATGCCGTCATCGCAACACCAGCAGCTAATAAGTTCAATGCAAAAAAATTGGCGAAAGACAGTAATTTTAACCTATGTTTGAAGCCAGCGACGGTGTTACCCTCGATGAGGGAATTCCAAGTCGGCACAACCTGAAGAGAGAAAAAAATCTACTGCAGTCTAGGTTGAATCCCAAACGACATAGCTTAAGTGAGTGTCCCCTAGTCGACACCACATTATTAAACTCAAACAATGGGATATCCACGGTTAAGAAACCCCTCAAAATTGTGAAAGTCCGGATCAATATCGGCAATAAATTGTTGAAGCTCCGATAGCTCCAGGTCGCGTTTCCTTAATCGTTCATTCGAAGGAAGCTTCCGTATAATGGAATACTTCTCGTGAACCTTCGCTGGACATATCCAGCCTGTTAATATTCATCAGCAAGTACGGGGAACACACCGGGCTAGCATACTCCAGCAAGGGTCGCACAAATGTCTTATAGGCCCAAACCTTAGTGTATAGCGACAGTATTAGCGCATTGCTGCCGAACCATCTTCAAACATATTTGTACAACAACAATTTTTATTGTTAGTAACCTAGCCATTGTTGTGAAAATATAACGAACCGTTGTTGGCGGGAATGTTCTTTGCCCCAACTCTCGCAGTCTTAAAACTCAATAACTGCAATAAATGCCTTATTTGTTTATTTTAATCAAATTTAACTCTTTCCTTTGGGTTTTTCGTCAGCTGCAATAAATGTATTATTGTGGAGATATTGGTACTTAAACATTGATAGGGGGACAGCGGAATTGTATCTACCGCGGAGTTACGTTAACTCCGGAATTTTCTTAAATTCTGACCCCTATGTTGGACCCAGAATTACAGTAACTCCGGATTCGTGATTTGCTTTGAAAGTGTCTGAAACAATCCGGAATTGTGTTAAACTGGAGTTACCGTAACTCCTGATTTTATTGATGATTACATAACGTCCCTGCCACGCTCGCTGCGGCTATACATATAACATCAGAAACCGTGTTACTACATTTCCGTAATACTACTAATCCGTGTTATTATAATTCCGGATTGTTTTGGACACTTTTAAAGCAGATCACGATTCCGGAGTTACTGTAATTCCGGGTCCAACACAGGGGTCAGAATTTAAGAAAATTCCGGGGTTAACGTAACTCCTAATCGGTACAGTTCTGCGCCCCCATTGATAGCAGCCCCGAGATAGAAAAGGGTGCGACGTGCGACTATGTCGCAGATAATCTGGCACGGTCGCAGACACGACGTGCCGTTTTGAGCAAATTTATGCCACTTCGTCAATTTTTGACCGATTTGGACATTCCAATACACAATTTTAATCGTCTCAACGAGACCTTTCCTTTGATAGAAGAGCCAGATTAATAGGATAAAGCACTGAAAAGTTACTTATGTGATTGACGATAAATATGTGGTTAACCATACGAAAAAATAGATCAGCTGCAGATAATTTTTCCCTGACAATTGGTGTTGCAGACAGTGGCAGAAAATTCTGCTTCTGGGGATAGCAGTAGTAGATTTACTTACGTAAGTAAGAACCAAAGGTCTACATTTTCTTACTTACGTAAGATAACGGTTTCATTGTTGCAGCAGTATGTCTTCATGATAGAAATCCACTACTGCAACAATAAAAGAGTTATACAAACTCTGATAACTGATGCCAAATCTTCGGTGCAGTTACTGTTGAAGTGCTAATGCACCAATGAAATATGTTAAGCACAAGTTATAAGCCACACCGGATCTCTGTATCGTCCTTTGACGTTGTGGTACTACTAAAAGCTAACGAACTGTAATGCCATCCACATATATTAAAGCACTGATCTCTATACTACAGCTATTTTAATACTTACGGCTTTGAACTGGATTCTGCAGTTTCTGGAGTCTCTCCGTCATGACTTTCTTGCTCCGATGGTGGCTTGGTCAACTCCTTTGCTAGACTAAGACAGACAATGATGTTTAGACGACCAGTTTTTGAGCCCTGACACTTTGAACGATTTTCCGTACCTTCCGTAATGCTACGAAAAGTGCCTCTGGGGTCACCAGCGAGACAGGGTTGCCTAATAATGTTACCAGTAACATGTTGGATGGTATCAGTAGATCTAAAACTCCAGTTTGGTCTTAAGTGTTTCAGGTTTGTTGTAAGTTGGTATGAATTGCTGTTGAATTTGACTAACCGCATGAACAAGACTAATTTTGAGTAGCCCTGCAATTCTCCCATAGATGGAGCCACTCATTTTTTTAATGTTTGTCTACTTGTGTATCGAACAGGGCTTTTTTCACTCTGTTAAATATAAAATAGGAAAAAATCCGTTGCATGCAGTATACGACACAATGAAAAGAAAGAATTTGAGGTTTACCAATTTTAATACCATTTCCTGCCACTAGATGGTGCTGTTAGCAAAGTGAGTTAACCTAAGGGACCAGTCATTATTTATGGGCAGAGGAAATGAAAATGTGCCCACCAAATTTTCGATGACCCCCTATTCGAGACCCTGAAAAAATCCTAACCCCCACCCCAGGTCCAAAAATGATGGGGGCCCTGACACACACCCCAAAAAAATGCGCCTTTCGTATACCTATTGAAACTGTCTGTAGATGATTTCCTGTATCCAAGATTAGTGCTGTAGCCAAATTAGGTAAGTAGCTCTCCACACCGATAGTTACTATTAGTTGTAAGGATACGTGTCTTGTTTTTAATGAAAAGGCACTTTGGGTTAAAAATGTTCTCTAAAATGTTCCTTACACCTTCCCTTGGCGAGATTCATACAATAAGTATGATAAACACACTATTTGCTTGTATGCCCACATCAGTGACATAGTTAGCACCTGAAAGACAGAAGAAGCCAAGACACCAGGTGCCAAGGATTTTCTACAAAGTTCTTTGTAAAAACTATACTTGAAGTATTGTTACTAATAGCTTCAAAACCTTGTAAACACTCATATCATGGGGATCAGACGATGAGACGTTTTTAAAAATGTTGACTGCTGAAAAGTGCCATTTTTAGTCCAAAAATGATTTTCTTGTTGCCGGAGAAGGAAAACATACATAACCTGTCAATTTTGGCATTCGATCCTTGTAATGCTGCTTTTCCCTGAAGGTTTTTCGATTCCTTGTAGCCGCCAGCGTCGTAACCCGATTGTGCATATGCGTGCGCAACCCTCCTCTATAAAAGCACTTCTGCGCGGCCGGTTGGCCATTCATTTTCCTCCAGCATGTCTCCACGCCATTCTGTTTCCCTGCTTTCGCCCTTTTTCAGAAGATTTCAAGCATTCACCCGAAGTTCACCAAGCGCCAAAAGAAGAGCTCTGATGGACGACCATTCTTCCTCCTTGCTCTTTCCCATTGCACCTATTCACTCTTATGCCGGTGATGCACCGTTGACTGACCCAGCCCATTTGCCTATCGATGGGCCCTAACGACTGCACGGCATTCGTCCGCCACTGCCGCCAATTCGCCCCTCCAAGCGGGACAGCAGCTCACCTCACCATTGGATCTCGTCACTCTTGAGGATGAGCTCAGAATTGCCAAGGCCAACTACCGTCAGCTCAGACAGCAATTCAAGATTACCTCGTCAGAGGGCCCCCACGAGCATGGCTCGCCTCACTCTCCAATAGACCTGTCTTCGCTTTCATGTCGTCAGCATGACCATTCCCATTACCAGAAGCGAGGTTCATCGCCTAATCGAACATGCGTGGCACGATTTCGGTTTTCGCCAACCAACGCCTAACTCATCCCCGTCCATTACAAAATCAGGGAAAGCTGCCGAAACTAACGAATGGGTGAAAAGCACTTCCAAAGAAAGTCACAAACGTTCCAGTTCTTCTTCTCATCGTGGATCTAAACGACATTGCCATTCGTGGGCCATGACGAATAACAACACGCGTTGCCTCCCTAATGCTACTAAGCATTCGTCTCATTGCCACATTCCGAATAAGGACGAAAACGATTTGGACTCCGCCTCGATGCTGCACCGTCAACTTCAGCATGATGCCAATCTCTCCCACCAATCACCATTACCGTCCCGCTGCAATCGCATAGACACATCCATTTTCCTGATGATCCCACTTCCGACGATGCATCCGCAATTCCATTGGCCGATCTCTTAAAACGGTGGAAGACACCGTTCCGGATTGTTTCCTTTTCAAGCCATCCCATTCGTTTGATGTTTCCACGACAAACCGTGGTCTATCTAACGACTGGCTTTGGACACAGATTAAAGAACACTTTAATCTGTGGCTTTGGATTGCGGGATCGAAACTCCAAACCCCGTGCCGTTCTCGGCCAATCTACAACGCTGCTTGCTCCGCAACGGTGGCGCAATCCTGGGACGGGGAGAGCTTGTTGCAAATATCATAGGCATTTAGGGAAAAGTTTATACCCATACAAGTTAAAATTAGTTAACTCACTTTTCAAACAAGGACATCTAGTGGCCAGAAATGGTACTAAAATTGGTCAATCTTTTTTTTTTATTGTTAGGCTATAAAATGATGTATGCAACGAATTTTAATTATTCGTTTTGTATTAAAGAGAGTTTAAAAAGCCTATTACTGTAATAAACAATAGTAAATTACCTTATTTGCCCTTTAAGACAGTATGTACTGTACATCATGTATAAATGCCCATGCAAAGTTATCGTCCACCGCCTAAAATGTTTTAAGTCAATCGTGAAATATTGGAGTCGACGCCCACCCTTAAATGGTCAGTTTTCTGCTGCAAAATTAAGTAAAATTTCATGCTGTGAATAGAAAAATATTGGGGAAAACGAATACCGGCATTGCTTGCTTTACTAACTTGCCCCTTCTCACAACCTGTGCTAAAACAGGACTCTTCCTCAGTCCACCCGCCAACAGGAAGTCCTCTCCCCATCCTCCTCTCTTTACAGCAATTAAAAGGATGCAGTGGTAGAAGTAGTCCTGAAATTCCTGATTTTTGGAAATTTGTCCTGAAATGTCCTGATTTTTCACATAATGTCCTCAAATTTATCGAAATTCTAAAACTAATCACATAAAAAAAAAAGAATTATTATCTAAGCCTTCGTTTTTGTACCAGTACCGGCATAACAAGTACTGTGATATACGATAAAGTGCTAGCCCCGCATCTTTCACAAAATTCGGGAGAATGCTTCTGCATGGATCTTGGCAGTTGCCAAACAATTAATCAGTCGGCCGCTTGGCACGTGACTACCGCTACCGTTAAGCCATGGTTAAGCCTAAATGTTTTGAATGTTGGATCCCAATGAATATTGTACGATTCATTTTACAAACTGAATTAGTGCTACATTTTATAGTTTCTTATACGAAGTAATACTTAAATAATGCTAAGAGGTATTAAGTTCAATAAGGACTGGCTTCATAAGAAAGACACTACAGTGCGATATGTTAGTGTTTCAAAACACAACGTTTGGTGTGAGTTAATAAAAACTGACCCCTACAGTACCCGATGTACTACATGTGGTTAAAATGCTTTTTGAAAAATTCGAATAAATGTTCTGAAAGTGTCCTGAAATTTGATCCAACATAATGTCCTAATTTTTTTTTTGTACCAACTTCTACCATTGAGGATGCAAAATTGGCCATTCCGATATTGTTCAAAAAAAGTTTTAATTGCCTAATTTTCGGTGATATATGTTCAGAAGTAAGGTTAGGAAATCGATAAAGCTTTATTTAACGTCCTACCCCGATTTTAGCCAAATTATCTGGAAATTAATGGCGGTTGGAACGCCAATGCCACCCTGCATACTTTCAGCTTTTCATCAGAGAAAATGAAAATCCATCTGCTTGAGACCATGGATATGGACACATACATTCACTAAGGGCTCATTCATCGAGCTTGCATGTGTCTACCATGGGCTTGTGAAACGAGTGCAGCATCTACCAAAGTATTGGCACAATCATCAAGCTTGTAGAGACGGAGGCACGCTTACCATGGAATTTATGGTTTTCGTACAGCAAGCAACGTTATGAAGCGCAGTTAATAATACGTCCCACTCCCTCATTATTGCATGCTGAGGATAGCATCGATGGCTGGGTCCGTGGTTCGGGTGGAACTGTTGCTGCAGGTTTGTTAAATTTTGGAAAGGTGCAAAATTCTAACGCAGCAAGACCCAAATCGTTAACGGGCAATTACACCCATTTTGACATGCATGTTTGACTTTTGAATCACTTACACAATAACTAAACACAAGAATTGCGGTAAGAATACGTTACTTACGTCCGATATAACAATTTAATTACTGCATCACCAAAACACGACACGGAGATCGCCATTGTTTTGCTGGAACGCTCAGAAATTAATGCCGACAGATGTCATTTTTCGATTTCGACTCGCAGCCGATTGAGATAGCTGTATTGACTGTGAGGAGCCCAAGCGTCTGACGGCCTTAGCTGGCCGGCAGTGTAGTGGCCAGCTAAGGCCGTCAGACGCTTGAGCTCCTCACAGTCAATACAGCTATCTCTTATCGGCTGCGAGTCGAAATCAAAGAGGTCCGTCTGTCGGCATTAATTTCTGCGCGTTCCAGCAAAACAATGGCAACCTCCGTGTCGTGTTTTGATGATGCAGTAATTAAATTGTTACATCAGACGTACGTAACGTATTCTTACCACAATTCTTGTGTTTAGTTATTGTGTAAGTGATCCAAAAGTCAAACATGCATGTCAAAATGGATGTAATTGCCCTTTAAGGCAGCGTGCACTTGACCATGTGCAGGGACTGGCAGTGCTGCAGAAGGCCGAGCAGTCAAACACTCTTCAGCGTAGTTTCCTGTTTCGCCCGTAATGTTTATTCTGTTGCCTGTTTTCATACATTGTTTGTACAGTTGTTAACAATATTTCGTATTTTCTCCTCATTGATGTGTATCTCGTTGTACGGAATGAAGTAAATAATAATACGCCATGGCGTTTACTGCACAATTTATGGAAGTTGATTCCACATTTTTTAAGTTTGTACTTTATCTGGGATCCAATTTCGAAAAAGGGATGAATTCTCTACGCATTTGTATTGTAGTTTAATGGCATCTAACAGCGCAAATGTTCAAAATTAAAAGGGGTTTGTCAGGGATTCTCTTAACCTACTCACCTTTCTTCGCTCCACAGGAAATCAGCGTCCGGGCGAATTTTTTGAATTGATGGAGTCATGCGTGTAAGACTGGATTTCAGAGTCGAGCTGGCATGTCCCATACTGAATCCTTTCTGATCCAATTCACCTCCAATTGTCTTGCTCAATTCACCCCCAAGTGACTTGATAGGGGGTAAGGAAGGAATGAAAACTCCTGAACCCTTGCTGTCACCCTGCAAGGTTACAAACGTTTTATAAACGGGGGTCGAATGAATCTGTCTATACCTATGAGAGTCCTAGAAAATAAGATATTCAAATGACAATTCCACGCCTGGAAAACGGCCTCGAGTCCCTGAAGACTCCTAGAATGATTTTTTTTTTCTTTCGTACCCAAACTAAAGCGAGATGGGATTTGATTTTGCACAAAAAACTGGAACACATATCGAAAGAAAATGTGGAGTGAAGTACTTTGAATTTGGGAACATCACTTTTTCAGCAGAACCATATTTTATATTCAAAATTCCGGTACAGTATAATCGAGTACCAAGAATTTTAGGCGAACCTATAGTGATAAAAATCCCTTTGCGTTCATCTGCGTCAGGCAATACGTTCCGTGTCAATTCCTTTTGGCCTACGCTAGATTTAATCCAAATGTGTACATGAATGACTCGTAATGTTTTCAGTGATTAGTAAATTAGGACAGAAATAAGGGTAGAAAGGGGTTAATGTTTTATTAATACTTTTCCCCGATTTTTGCCATGTTTACTTCATGCACCAAGGGCATTTGATAAGCGATTTTAATAAGACCTTGAATTGCTAAAGAACCTACCACTTTTACGCCAGTATCTCCTTTCGGTTGTGGGGTCCCTGGGGTTACTGTGGTGCTCGTAGATGCCTTGCTCTCGATAACCTTAACAAAAACCACAAACTAAATGAGTGAAAAGATTTGGAGAGGGTAATATGGTAAAATATCGTCAAAGAAATGCTACGGAGTTTGAAATTAGTTATTTCAGCGCAACAATTGGGGGGGGGGGGGGGTTACCAGTCCGTTAAGAAAAGAAGGTACTGAAGCCCGATGACAAGCCATTAGGTAGTACTTGAGGGCGCAGGAACATTAGGGAAAGTCAAACGGCAAAAAAAAAAGCTGAATGGGCAACACTACTGTTGTAGCCAAGAATTAAGATACGCTCAACTGTGATTAATAGGTTATGACTATTCTCCACCAGTGTGAACATCGTAAAGCTTTACAACAACGTAAAAAACTCAGAAGATCATCGCAATCTTCAAGTAGTCTCAAATTATCTATGCAGTTGGTCATCACAGTGGCAACTAACTCCCAGTAAATGCTAAAAATGTCTAACTTTCCCATTAGGGAACATACACAGAATCTCTTCATATACTCTCGACAGTCTGGAGCTGGAGTCTACACATGAGATGAAGGATCTTGGAGCGCTAAAAAATGTCTAACTTT
>JAHWFP010207216.1:18747-31735 GCA_023313725.1 Lithobius niger | reverse complement strand
AAATAAAGACTGGTGTTCGTTACTTAAAAATTGAAATGGAATATCAAAACAAAGTTGCAATTCTTGAAAGGTGATATGTAACATACAGAGGTGACAGATAGTCCTATGGTCAACGGTTCACGTTTATGGCAGAATCCGGTGTCTGAAAATTCAGAAGTAGATCTGGGAACCAGGTGGTCCGTGCTAATCTGTTGCAGATAACACAGCAAAAGCTTGAGATTACATGAAGGGCAGGGTTCATGTGCAAGTATAGAAATCTAAATCTAGAGATTACGTACAAAACAGGGTTTCAGTTGAATAAGTTCCAAGTATTGAAAGCAAAAGCCAGCGATTGCATGAAAAGCAGAATTTCACTAGCAAAAGCTATAGTTCACATAAAAAGCAGGGTTTCAGTTTCAAATATTGTAAGCAAAAGCTAAGAGATTAGTAAATGAAAGTAGGATTTCACTTACAAGTATTGAACGTGATTACCAAATTCTTTTATGAAAGGTACAACATTTTTTTTTTTAGTTATCGTTACCGATAAAGAGGGAAGTTAATTTGGAAAACTTATTAATTTTCTAAATTTGTTTTGGGCCGTTTTTTTAAGGCTGGTCTAAAAACGGAAAAAAAAAGTTATTGGAATCACGTTTTTTGGAGTAATATTTTATGCACAATATTTTCTTCAATAAGAATAAATGTACCATAAAAGTATTGCTCAGTAAAAAAACTAATATAATGTGATATTACCTTGGGATTCCCTGGGACCCCTCCCCCTACCCCTGACTCCCTGCCTGAAACTGTCATTCTCTGCATGTCATTTGTCGGTCACCATCCTGGTTAATCTTGCAACATCTTTCATTTGGTTTATCGACCTACAAATTGCAATGAAGACCCTACCAATGTCTTAATTTATGGCTATTCCGAGTGTCTGGTAGGCGTTTGTCATACTTGAGTGACTCCAACAACAACAACATCAAAAAAAGTAATAATACGGAGGAAAAAGGCAGAGAACCAACACCAGTCAAATTTTGTGCACGAAAAAATGAAGATGACTCGATTGCACTGAACCGTGACATTTTCTTGGTAGCCATAATTAACGAAACCTACGCTCCATTTTTTTTTCTGTGCTTTCACAGTTGCAACTTTGTTGGCGAAAACGGTCGTTGATTTTAAAGACAGCCACTTAAACAAAATTTGCATGCAAAGGTGAACTGGGGAAGGTCGGAGGAATGGAACAAGCTTAAAATTATCAATTTCGTATGAAAAGATTGCTAACAGCACCAGTGCTGGATACGAGACTGTCCAAAAAATATAAACAAACTACTCGGACAACTGGAATTGTCCTCGAACATAGTATAGTAAACATCAGGCAGGGACGTTTTTATGGGGCACCCCATGTCTGGCCAGTTGGCAAATCAGTCGGCGAAATTACATAATTTTTGGCCAGTCGGAAAAATTACATTTTTTTGTCTAGATGGAAAATCATGTCGGTACATTTCTGGTTTAAACCCTCCATTCCTGATGTCTCCGACATCAGGTTTCGCTCCACAATCCAGAAGCTTGCTGGAATAAACCCACAAGTCATGTGTTTATTCTGACGAAGATTCTGGAATTATGGAGTGAACATTTGATGTAAAGCTACCACATTCTAGGAAAATTCCAGTTTGTCTACCTTCTCAACACCCGAATTTTACGTCTTCAAAGCAAAATACATATGTGTAATTTTTTCAGAATTGGGAGTGCGTTTTGATGTAGAACTCCAAATTCCCCCAAGCGGCACGGCTCCATCCTCTCCCTTACTGCCACAAGTGTTATCCAGGTTAAGCACAAATAATACTTTTTAAATTATTAATTTCGAAACAGCTTCATAAATGAAACTAGTACAAACACAGCAAACACTAATAATATTTTGAATTCTGCGTAAAAATTAAGTTTGCAAACATTTTTTCAACATTCCATTTCTTTTACCATTTTAAATATCCTTTTCAACAAACACCCTTTACTCAGACAAATTTTACACTCTGTTGAACATAAAGTTTACGAATAACAATGAATTTAAAATTGTTTTAAAATCGTACGTATTCATTTCAGTGATTCACATGTTTGATACAAATACTGAACATATATCTTCATTACATGTGACGAACTTAAGGTGATTTTTTCACGTTCTTCATTATTTGAAAGTGGAGTACAGGTTCATCGACATTAAAAAAAATTTCTACAGAAAATAGATTAAACTTGGAATTATTTTCCACAATCAAGCACCTACTGTGAGCAGCGCATTACATCTTGCTTAAATCAGTTAGATGTTATTATGTGTAACAAGAGCAATGTGTACTCTTATGTCTAACCGGCAAGACCATGTGACTTACTGTTTCACTGATCACTAGCTGGATGGAGTGATCTTAAACACTTGCAACACTTGTTTCGTAACACTTCTGTGAGTCTCATATACAAAGTTTACAAGTGTCTTAACTGCAGGAAAATCCTCACACAGTTACAAGCCTCTGACATGTATTTTCTAATTTGTAAAAGCAATACGCATTACCAGAGAATACATTATCACTGTAAGGAAAGTGTCATTTCAGCAAGTTTGAGCAAGGATTACAATAAAATAGAGGCTTACCATTTACATCACAACTTCGCACTAGTGACATGTAAGCATGCTGTATGCATTGTAATTTGCCAAACCTTGTGTTCACACATTTGTAAATCTCCGACTTGTAAATTTTCTGTGTTGCAAAAGAAATACCAATTCACCAGAAAATAAGTTACCAGCCGTGAAATAAGTTTCACTTACATTATACTCTTACAGTTACAATGTGTGACACTTAAACTTTACAAACAAACAGGCTTGTAATTTAAATCATTTTACAAACACTGTTTCATACACTTTATATATCATGTAAGCATGAATGCACGAATTAAGCGTGATGTAGGCATTGTAAAGTGTTCACATAAGCCTTTGATTGAAAATTTTCTGTGGTAAAAGCAATTTCACTTAATATTCACCAGAAAATATGTTATCAGCCGTAAAATTAGTGTCATGCATTATAATTATACAGTAGGCTATTACAATGTATGACTACAACTTTGAGCAAATGAATAAAACCTTATGTTGAAGCGTGAGGGCACAAAAGACCACACTTATCACAGTTCCATTCAGTGAACGTGCTTTCTAAAATTATCTTTAGAAATGTAGTAATTTACTGACAGAACGTTGTAAGTGCAGTGTACGATTACTTACGAACACACTATGTACAGTTGTACAGAATACGTGAAACATGATTTACCAATGGAGCAAACTGTGTGTTTGCTGCTCTAGGAAGATACGCACGCACACCTGACTTCCAGTTAGCACACCAATTTCTTCTCCAACTGCATTTACATTATCGTAAATATTTTATGAGAAAAAAAATAGTGTAATTGTAACTGGCAGGCTTACATGTTATTCTCCTAGAATTACAAAAAATAAATTTGCTTCCATCAGTCCACAGTATTTGTGTTATTCTGTGTATATAACACACAGAAACAAAATTCTGTCATGTTTCATCCGTTGTTCTGCCGTGTTTAAGATTATTCTATATTTACACTAAAAGTCTGTAAAAGACCCAACTCCACTTAAAAACTAGCCTCTTGTTTAAAAGGCAAACTATACTTTCACTTTCTAATTTTGTAAGCTGCACATTAAAATTCTCTAACAATTGGAGAAAATCATTAATTAGTAATTTGGTAAAACACTAACACTTTGCCTTCAGAATTAAAATGTGAATTACACAACTGCTTGATGTGAAGTCCCGTATGAAAAAAAAGAACCTATTCCTGTTGGGCTGGGTGAAAATCGCAAAATAAAATTACGAGTAGAAACTAGAAAAATAATATTTTTCTAAAACAATTAAAACAGCAATTTTATGGCTTTTGCATCGGTTTACACATTTTACAAGTTTGCTACATATGCAATGTTGACTTAACTGCAATTGTCAAAAATTAAATAAATAAAAAAAAAAACTGGTTTGGTAATTGCACTGGAAGGTTTTACTTTAATTTTATATACTAGCACACATCATACAAATCTAAATAAATTGAATTTTGACCACGGAAAAATCATTTAAAAATGGCAATTTCTATAGTTTTCAATCAGTGGTATCATACTTACTAGTAGTAGAAAAGAACTAGATTTAAAATCAGTCGTTTTTCGATAATCACGTGTTGTATTTCTAAATGAATAAAACACCTAGCGCTTGTGCGAGTTTATTATCAGCTTGAAAATGCAACAAGTGGTTGAGAATAGATGCAGGAACCAATTACGTGTTAATCAATTAATACAGCAATCTCAGTGTTTTACCACTGAAGTCAGAATCGTCCAAGCCTAATTCCTACGAATATTCCGTGATTTTATATCTTTTATAATCCGTTTCCAGTCGTGACATTTTACACTTGCCAATATTTCTACATAAACCCTGAATTCAAGCGGCAATGTACATCGCCCCAATTATCGCCACATGTAAAAAAAACAAATGTAAAAACTAAACGCGCTGCTTTTACGCAAATTAAATTCAAATTGCATCTTCTTTTTTATTAAGCAGGTAATTGCCAAGGTCTGGAAGCGAGGTTGTTTGGTACATAAATATACTTTCGCCAATATTTAGATGTTGAATAAAATCAACTTTCAAACTGTATACCTTAAAAATAAATTAAATAAATTAAAAAAATATCAGCATCTACAATTTTCCATTCAAACTGAAGTTTATGAACACGTTTCGACAGTTGTATTGCACGCTTTAGTAATAAAATACTATCATTAAGGATTGATTGTAAATTCAGGATTTTGGTGAACCTTGTTTTTAACCGTTTACTTTATTTTTTCTTCTCCACGTCGGCTATTAATGTTATTGATGGAACAGTTGCATTAACAAAAAACTTGTCCGACAGCAAGGTTAAAATCATTCGCTCAAATTTGACGTTCTACAAACTGGTGATTACAACAATTAAAGACAAGGTAAAAACAAGATTTATTCAAATTAGCATTTAACTTTATGTTTGCGATTTTCTCCCATTTCAAAGCGTTATTGTAACAGCAACCAACATGCAATAACACGGATACTAACTTTCACACCTGAAGTTTTAAACCTTATGAAATACTGGTTTCTTAAAAGACATTGAGGGCAAAATAACCAGTAGAAAGAATTTTTCAAGATAAACTACTACTGAAGAAGGTAACCTATTAAATAAAATTTTTTTTTAATACCAGTACTCAGCCAAGGCCAAAATTTATCCAAGTATTACAATAACATTTTGGTAGTAATCGGACCAATGTTAACAATCGGGCCCATAGGTAAGGGTGGGGTGGTGGGGGGAAATGCGACACGGTGTCACAAGTCCCCACCCATAAAATTTCCGAAGTTCCCAAATTTCACAATAAAATATCCTAAATTCTTCAGGGAAAAAATAAATTAAACGAGCCTTTGTTGCTCTGAAATTTAGAGGTTTTTGCCTAAAATACCTTTAGTCTCATTTATGAGAAAATTTCAAAAAATTTAATTGAGTAAACGGTTTCACCATTTAAAAAAAAAACCCTAATTTGCTCTTCATATAGCTAGAGTTCCCATCACTCTAAGGTACAATACGTACCTTACCACAATCTGTTCTCCCACTCTCCCCCCCCCCCCCCCCCCAAAAAAAAACACCTAATTTTGAATAATTGACTATGGGTCTCATAATCATATAAATGTGTTCACATTTTCACTGTCCGGCTAGTGTCGAAAAGATTTATATCCCAAAGCACGTAAATAAGTAAAACAAGCCTTTTTACAGTTTTACACGAAATCATGCAACATGCAACACATTTTGTAGAATCATCAGATGGGACGCTACACTGCAAACACATTAATACAGCGTCTTTTGTAAACTTAAACCAACAAAATACTACTGCACGTCTTCACACATTTCAAAAGGTGCAGCCGAGCTAGTTCACATTTTCGACGCACACACACATTTACGTTTCTTATGTCTCCATAGTGTTCGAATACTATTTTTCTGTACAAGCTGCCTAATGATTGGTCATTTCAAATTCAAAATGGCTTCACATTCGACACTGATTGGCTCCCAGCCTCAATGCTTTCGTCCTGATTCGCCGCCATTCCTCCAATCGTGGCGCACAATGCACTGTCGGACTGGAAAACACAAATTTGCCGAAAAACACAAACTCGCCAGGTCCAGCTGTGACGCCGCATTTGAGCGGTACGTGCAACGTGACGTCACGGGTTCTTTCCTTCATCGTAGAAGGAAAACTAGTGGCGTCAGTTACTTGACGTGACATCTGCTGGTGAATTTTGGTAGTAACGACAGTAAGTTCGGTTCTCTCCATTTCTTCATTGTGTTGAACGTTGGCGATCTGCCCTTGCAACACTGTGGGTTAGAACAAACAAGACGTTAAGACAAATACTACATCAATACTTTAAAGCAATCAAGACTACTAAAACATAAGGCTTATTGAATTTACGTCCTCGTACACTTAATGAGCTTCCATCTTTTCCACGCCAAATTCGGCGAAACTCTTCCTGCTGGAGACATAGGGGCTTGGCGTCTCATCGCTCGACCACTGCTTGGAGAGAGAGAGAACTATATATAACTAGAGGAAGCCCGTGCCATGTACGGCTGGTCTTGGATACACAGTTTACAACACCGGTACAGTTTGATTTCTCATGCGTATGTCCATGTTTCACCGAATTAGTTTCTTCAATCATGGATGGTGTTTGATGCACCATTTGCATGATACTGGTACGTTTTAGTCGTTCATGCGTATGTCCATGTTTTACCGAATTAAGTATCTCACATGTTTGAGCACTATGGCTAACAATTGTTTTGTGACTCAAAACACAGGATGCGCCATTATTAATAATTTACACTTAACGCACTCTTGTCATCACTGGAATTAGCGCTGGACGTGGACGTGTTTATTGATGACGTCTCTCACGTACGAAGTCATTATTTGTACCACTGCATTGTCTAGAGCGACGAGAGTTCCAGTGATGATTTAAAAAAAAAAAACAAATTGTTCTACGATAAGACTTCTGCCCGGTTTCACCCTTTTCATTATACGTATAGTACTCTGTATCCATGCGGCGCATGAGCAACGAGATGCCAAGTCCCTGTGGCTGGAGACAGTTTGGTAACGTTAAAAACACAGAATACTGCAATGAGATCAACAGAGCGTTCCAAAAGTGCCTGTTCATTAGTTCATAAACTGTTACCAAGCGTGTGCGCTCTCAAATACTAACCACTTCGTCGGCAGAATGAGTAGATGGGTTAAGTTGAAATTGGTATCTCTTCTGCTCTTTGGAAAGCTCTGTTGACCCCATTTGCCAAGTACCGATTGAAAGTTCGGAAGCTGATGGCTGATCTCGCAATAAACAGCACGCATGATGCGCCAAACTGTCGCCAGAAGGTCGAGTTTGACTTGGTGAATTTGGAAGGGAATGTTTATTAGTATTCTTAACATGAAACTCGTTCCCTGCCCGGTTAAATTAGAACCTGGGCAACTGCACTAGAATAGGCCTGAAGTGTAGTTTTTAAGCCATATAGTCTAAAAAATATAATCACAGTCATGCATCAACCTTTTTACCAAAATCTTTCTGGAGCCGATGACCAGTATCAGCCCGAGCTGCATTCACGTGGTCGCTTCGAAGCGAATCTAAGGACCGTTCAAAGAGGTGTAACAACACCTAAATGTGGACCTAAAGAAAACCTTTTATCCAATGTGTAACATTTGCACGCTAACCGTGGTGGAAACTCGCCTTAAAACCCTAAAACGTAGGTTGTACACCATGACATAATCTAAATGCTAAAGTTTTTTTTGTGGTGTGATGGGGAAAAAAAAACCATCGCCCATATCTGAAAAATCACGAATAAAAAATAAAAAAAAACAAAAAAAAAACACCACGCACCGTGTGAGTTTATTTTAGTATTACTCCTGCGAACCATTTATTAAATTTGTAGGCCTAATCGTGGGATGGATGTCCTATAGGTTTCGTAAAGACGACACTTGGTAGGATAGAAACACTGGGGCTGGGAATCAAGAACCGCAGCATCATTTTAGCCTAACTTGAATGCTTAAAGTTTCACACCAGCAGCTGATGACACGATAATTTATCGCTAACACTGCTCTACCCTTTCGGAGAATGGTTATGTTTTGGCAAGCAGCTGAAATGTAACACTGAAAGCATATGTAGCAAAATCATCCGTCCACGTCCCGGGGTCAGTTTAGCAGTTGAAAAGGGTGTCAACTCCCTCCCCCTCCCCCTTTAATTTTTCCTTTTGTGTCCCAATCACTTATCAGGTCTACACCCCAATAACAATTACGAAAACTTTCCCAGCATGGGAAATTAGAACATTATTAAAAATATGTATTTTAAATTTAGAAGTAAAGTGGGTACTGCAGCAAAGCCCACAGTTTCGACAGGTGTTTCTTTATATCTTATTACTGTAGCTTCTTTTCTCTTAAAAGTTAAGGGCAAATCGCCCAAATCAATTTTGAAAAATTTTATACTAGCTTGTTTTTTTTTTTCGCGGTAGAAGCAAAAGTCGGGTGTCTTCCAACGCCTGAATTCGCCAATCTTTTAACCTGAGATGTAGTTGAAATAATGTATAATCATTACTCACCAAATTCGCTGGAACAGTAGGCCTGTAGCAATTCATCTACAGAACATGGACGGCATTCTGGAAAGAGTAAATACCAGTGTTTAGTGAGAATTTAACTACAAGTGCTACAGTATAAAACATGACACAAGTTATACTCGCTTAAATAATTCCTTCACTATACTTGTTGTTGTTGGGGGCAACTTGGAATAGTGATACTAATCTGGTGGTGCAGTGTTTATCGACGCTAAGGGGCGCAGCAGTCTGTTTGTATCTCAACCCACCCCCTCACTCTACGGCTTCCAATGCAAACATGGTTTATTTTCCTGGGGCACGTTAAAGACGAATCCGGAATATTTATGTCACTGTGCAGCATGCACGGTCGCTCCTAGTATATAAAACAAAACAATACATTTGAAAGAACATAAGAAGAGAAGATCATAAATACGTAGTGACGAGTCCTCTAAAGGGATAAAATAGTAGTTTATGTAATAGTTTTGGTTAGAAACGAGCGGTTATCGATTTCTAACCCATGGCTGCGATTATTGGCCCGGCTCGGGTATGCAAATAGGTCGAAGGCGAAGCCCGGAACATTTGCGTACGAGAGCAGGGACAATAATCGCAGCCGTGCGTTAAAAATCGATAACCGCTCGTTTATAACCAATAAGTGTTTTATACCACAGTTGGGACGTCAAGCTAACTCGTATTTAATTAAAACGTGTTTTGTGTTATGTGAAAATATCTCGATATGAATGAAGGTCATTCACTTTAGTTTATGGAGGGTGGAGTGGTTGACAGACGGACGAATCCTTTGCGTCAAGTTTGTGGAGGGAGGGGGGAGTTAGTGGGAAGGAGACAAACGCGTCGTTTCGCCATATTTCACGCTGGCAAGCTCGCTCGTGTTTTCAAAGCTTTTCGGAGTGAAAAAACTTTGGTAAGAGGCCGCAGGGATAGAATGACATTCTGGGAAGGTATGTAATTCACTTTCTGTGTTTGTAGTTTGAGAATTGTTTAAAAAATACGGTAATAGGGTATCAGTATGAATGATGGTCATTGCATTTAATTTGTGGAGGGAGGGGTGGGGGCAAGTTACATGGACTGAATAAGCTTAGGTATGGGTCAGACATGTGAGAGTTAGCAGGGATAGGACTTCATTCCTTTTAAGTAATTCCTTTTGTACGTTTTTAGTGGGTTACGTTTTTTTGCACGCTGTATTTGGTTGTTGGTGTGTGAGTTTCCCGGTCGTGTGATCCGGAAGTGTCAAAAGTGTGGGGTAATTTGATAACCCGCACTTTTTGCGATGACGCACACTCCCGGTCACGGTTAACGTGAATTTAGCGTGGTGTTGAGTTAGCATGACGTCACAGCCGTGGTATAAGTATTAATAAACCATTTTCTTAATCTTCAACAGGTCGACGGTGAAAAGCTATTGGCGTGTAAAAACTTTACATTTACGCATTACTCTTTTCAGGATTCGTATTACACTTCAGCAAAATCAGTTTCAAAGAGTTTCAATGCCAAATTTTCAATACATTTTAAGCTAGGTTTAAGGACTTTTGCAGGGTCGCAAGGTTTAAAAAAAAAATAAATAAGCTAAAAATGTTAGGAATCTACCGTAAAGTTCTACATGAACACAAAACACATCACATATTAGGCCTAATTAACATCAACGAGGTCGTCGTTTTGCATCCGGCTCTGTTCTTACAAACATCAATCATATTTGAAATGCTTGCCTAGGCATCGAAAACAGGGCTAGTTAGGGCTTGCATATTTTCTACGCCTATGACAATATTAAAGCAATGACTTTTTTAATACCAACATGGATCCGTTACTGTTCGAGATACCCGGAATTCGACACCGATACTGGATATTTTTTTTTGATAAAATTTGAGAACTAAGCAAACTTTGGCTTTATATAAGCTTGAATTAGGACTGGAACTACAATGATTATGAAAAATATTCGTCGTTACTTACCGTAAATTTGTGGGCTTCACGTGTCATTTTTGGAACTTAACATATGGTTTTTGTTCAATAAATTGGGAATGACTTGAGTGAACTGTGAACTTGATATTAGCACCCGTCGAAAGCTCTCGAATTAAAGGTTCAAATGGTGGATTTGAACGTCGTAATCTGTAGAATTTTGGCGAATTATCGGCTATAATAGCCCGAATGCTAGGGAATCGGTAATTTGTATGTTTTAGCACGAAACTCCTTTCCAGATTTAATTTCCTGAGACCGAACATCGAGGGAAATTTGCTGGACAGAAGATGAGTGTAAAAACGCACAAATAGTGTGGTTTCACGGAAGCACGAGCGGCATTCGGTGTGAAAATTTTTGTTTTCTTTCCGCAAGACGATTCTCTGAAGCAATTTCGATTTACGGACTAATTTCGATTTTGGGTTTATGAAGTAAATTCTATTCAAGATGTAACGGTGTATTCCTTTATTTGGTGTAGCAGTGCTAGCTAGCCACCATTGCATTTCATTATCCTCACCTGTAATTCCGTTTGCTTCAGCGTTGGTATTTCGTATTAAGTAGGCCTAAACCTTATTTTTACACCACTCATAAACGATGTTATCCATAAAAGCTCCGAATCCTGTCGAGAAGCAGCTTCGTGTTTCCGTAAAAGTCCGACAATTCACGAAAATGACGTTATTGCCCTAATATGGGCATAACGAAAATGAAAGCAAATAGCTTCCTATAAGTTGGATATACAATGCATAGATCTATGGTTTGTTTGTCGGTGACCATTTAACAACGTGTAGAACATTAAGTTATGTAATTACTGAGTAGAAGTTGTGTTTTTTTTTCCAGTTACATCGAGCGTGGTGCTAGTTTTTCGAAAAGAAAACAAAAATTCTCGTAAAAATTAAGTTTTACCGATACTGCTGGCCGATGCCAATCCTTTCCAATACCAGGGTACCGATATTGGTACCGATAGTGCATCCTTGCTTGCGAAAAGTGAAAAAATATGGACTTGTAAGGCTTTCAAGCACTGGTACGCACCCTGCATGCTATGTATTTAAGTTCAAGCTCATTTTTCGTCCTGTACTAGTAACGAAAAAAAGAGCGAACTCTGAATAGTTCCGTTGTAGTTTTAGGCAGTGACAAGTGCAGGCCAATTCTGGACTTGGAATTAATTGATGTAATTCCAGTTTTGAGGACTTGGTGAAATCGATTCATCAACATTGGCCAATGCCAGGCAATAATGATTTTATTAATGTTTATTTCTGCTTGACTTGATATCGACTTGACGTGAGCAGTCATGGAAATTATAACGTGACTTGGTAGGAATTGACTTGCCATCATTTCAGTCCATGTTCCGTTCAAGCTGGCTTGACTTGCCAAGTCATTCATTGGAGTATCATTGAATAGATTTGATTTGATTTTTGTTTTACATGAAATGCTTTGTTTAGCCGTGATTCAATTCAGCCTGAATTGTAGGTGCAAAATTATTACACTCAATTCAGGCCAGTTTCACAAAAAGCCAAATCAGTTACGCGCTATTTCAGCCCCAAATTCACCAACAACGTCTAAATTTTCTGCAATGTCCTTAATTTTGCCGGAATTCACCCGAAATTTTGCTGGACTTAGTATGAATTGAACGGAACTACACTGGATCAACAGGAATTCAGTGAATTGGATTTGATTTGTGAGATTTGTGAGAAAAAAAAGTAACTGATTGGAATTGATTTGGAACAGCAGTGAACAGAATTGTGCTGAAACTTGACGATGGCTTTGTCGGAATTGAATCCGACTGATGAATTTGAATGGAATTGATGTAGAATGGAACTGCATCGCAGTGGAATATAGACAGAATTAGACTTGACTCGTACTTTTAAATCCATTCAAAATGGCGTTATGCCCATCAGTGGTTTTAGCGTCATCACGTCGCGAGTAAACACTTCCTAATGTTTGATGGCTATGCACACGCAGCAGGAGACCAAAACTTGGTCCGAGTAGTTTGAAAACTGGACAATCCGCTTACTCCCCGTAGATAAATCGACCGTGCAGAAAAAAACTACTGACCCAAACGACGCACCACACGGCTCACAACAACAAACATCATGGAAATAACAGCAAAGGGAAGTTCGAAAAAAAAAATTCTTTCAAAATCCCCTCGTTCTTCACAAAAATCTGTAAAACCTCCTCCAAAGCGCTCTAGGGCCGTATCCATGGTGATATTCCAGGCCTCACATGACGTGGCCATTGTCCACTCTACCGATCTTGCAAGCAGACGAAAGCTCTTGTAGAGGAGTTCTCAACAGGGGATTTTTGGACGAATTCAGCTAAAACGCATGCCTTTACGCATAACAAATTTCTCCATTGCTTTTCTTCCCCCCAGATTATTATTCTGGGTGGGCGACAA
>JAHWFP010207216.1:0-18347 GCA_023313725.1 Lithobius niger | reverse complement strand
TCCATTGCTTTTCTTCCCCCCAGATTATTATTCTGGGTGGGCGACAAGCCAGAAGCGTTATTGTTCGTGTAGACTCAGCTGCTCGAGTTAAAGCCCCTCTTAAAAATGAATTTTTAAAGAAAGCTTAGTTCATCGAGACGTATTTAAGCTGTAAGGGATGGAATTCGGCCGTGCGTTGAATGATAGCTTTACAACTTGCTTTGGGTCATGTTGAGGAACAGAGCCAGTAAACTTTTAGAATCTCCCCCCCCCCTCCTCTTTTTCCGTACAGCTGCTGTTACAGAAGATGGACGTTGTCGTTAACAACGTTTGAAATAGGATTTTAACTACGGCTAAGAGAAAATTTATTTAGATTTGAAATAAATACGGATGTGCCTTTCCGTTCAACGTGATTTACGCTCGTTTATTACAATAATCGGACGAGTTTAACTGTCGCAAATACAAAAATTATAATACAGCACATTAAGCATTAAAAGAACGAATTTAAGGTAGACCAATTTTAGGACCACATCTTGCCATTAGGTACTGCTGTATAATGGCGGGGAATGGGGAGGAGAGAGAAAACAAAATTAAAATGTGATCACCAAATTTATGACTCCCCACTCAAAACCCTAAAGAAATATTTACCAACCCGCAATAACGGTCCAAAAATAGTGTGGCCCTCCCCCTCCCCCAGAAAAAAAAAAGAAGAAATGTGGCTTTTCGTATGCCTAATTGAGACTGTCTGCACATGATTTCAATTAAGTAAGTAGCATTTTGAACCACAGGATGGAGGGAACACCAAGGAGAAAAAAAAAGTGGTAATATCACTTATGGTTCAGTTTGGTAAATCAGTCGTGTTACCAGTCAAATACGAAAGTACGAGTGAAATCATCAAACACACGGCATATTTGGTAATAAGTGTTATGTCCACAAATGCATTTTCAGCACCAGTTAGCGTAAAATCATGAATAACAAATTCGTCAAGCATTTGTGAACGGGTCAAAAGAATAAAACATCGAAGTGGTTCTTAACCACCCCCCCCCCCAAAAAAAAATGGGTGGGGCAGAGCGGTAAAATAAAAAGTGATGTACTTATCTGAAATAGTTGATAAAAAAAATTGCCAAGGTTCATTCATGCAACGCAACTATCACTCGCATAGCGTAAGGCTGATGCTGAACATTATTTACTAAACAACTCAAAAACAGAAAGGAGAGGAATATACCCTAGTTACTTGGAAACAAGAAAGACTGCAAACGACAGGACTTACAGTATATAAAAATCGACAATAGGCCAGAGCTGTTGGAAGAGGGATGCTTTCTCACCCTACTAATGTCTGGAAGGGACTTTGCTGTCGGTGCCCTCAGGGCAACCAAGATTTAAGAAGGGCATTGGGGAAATGTCCATTTTTGGGTTATGGGGCTATTATGGGGGCTGTTTTGGTCGGGGAATTTATTCTGACGGGTTGGCTACACTCTCTCCGTTTCCCCGGCAGCACTGGATGAATATTCCAGTAACCAATGAAACTGGCCCAATGTGCAATACAAAGATGGATTATGAATGGTGATTAGCAGGGTTCCCTATGACGTCATCAACTCTTGCTGGCCAGAGTATTGACGTCATGACAAGCAAATGGGTCGTAGAATTAGTTTTTCTTATTTTTCTTGAAATGCGTGGTCAATTTTCTGATCCTCAGCGTGACGTCAGTGCTTTTAGCAGTCGAATCATCAGCTCTTCGATGCAATTTCTCTGCAGAGTCTACCGATCAAAGATGGTTGTCAGTTTTCATTCCTAGAATTATTTATGTAAACACAGTTAAAGGAACATTCCTCCTAACACCATTTTTCTCTAGCCTTGTCCTACAACGGCCACGCGCAGATATCCCCCGTACACGTAACCGTCGCACCGTTTCGCGAGACTTGGCGTAGTAATACACGGCCAACTGAGAGAGTGGCTGCGTTCTTTGCGGCGAGGAATGCAGCTACTATCTCAGGTGGCCTTGGTGCTACTAGACAAAACAGCATAAGCACAAAAATTGTGTCGTCACTAACCGGAAAGATTTTCGTATTTTAACATCACCACTTTATTATTTTTTGGGCTAGCATATTATAATTTTCTTCGGCGATCTATTAGCATAAATAATTGTATTTTTTACCGTATTAGTCTTTTAGATTTTTGATCTCATGGTAATTATTAGCAAACGATTTAAAATTAGTACATGCACACACACAGATGAAACGTCATGGTTACTGTTAGCGCTCAAAGGATCATTTTCTTACCATATGCGATTACATTAGTTCCCAATATTCAACAGAAAATCTCGTAGGCGCCACATTTTAAAACTGATTTTTACCAAGGGATTGACTAACGGGAAGTAAATAGACCTTTGGGGCCGTACTTGATGTGGAGGATCGAGAAAAATGGCGGTGGGAGGAATGGACCTTTAACAAATGGTGGACACTGTTGCCGCACCACGATTTCCCGCTCAGCTAAAAGAAGTTAACAAATTAATCGACTATAACAAAACGTGTCTATTGGTAGGTATTTAGTGCCCCAGTGCACACAGCGGCCAGGTCGCTACGGCCAATGAGAATGCTTACGGTATATGTGGTAACACGTACTTGGCCGCCGAGGCCAGACAGTCGCGGTGACCACTGTGATCCCGGGCAGTGAGCAGGCGAAAGAGGGCGACCATACTTGCTCCGTGTTCATTTTTCACCACGTGATCGAGATTATCAATGAAACCGGACGTGGCTGCGCGGCACGTCGCCGTGTTTTGTTTGCCGTGACGACCACTAGCCGCACGACCTGACCACCCAGTGCACGGGGGCCCTTAATTACAACTACTCAGCTACGCCCTTGACAATGCAAATACAAGGCTAAATAATGGGGTTTCTATACGTTCGTTCTGAACCATTTCTTTTGTGACATTGGCCGCCGTTAAAAACTTGTTAATACCGTTTTTAAGAACTGTACCTCGAGGAAGTAGGCTGCGAATCTCATTTACGAATTTAAAAATGATGAACTGGCACTGTAAGCTACAAATTGTTGCATTGTTTGCCGCTAGTTGTATTACAAAAGTACCAAAACTGTCAGTTTAAAACATCTTATTGTTACTTTCCACTAAGAATTTCTTACTTTTCCTTTAATATTTCTGAGGTTCAACATTTCTTATTTTCCACTTTTTCTTCCGCCGAAACCCGCTGCGACCCCGGACATGGCCAGTAAACTATCTGGCCCGACCTAAACGATATTACGCGGGTAGACAAAATGGCCGCCAAGAGTGCTGAATTTCTTCGAGGTCTGTTCTTCGAGGAAGCAGCTTTGTACAGAGAGACGCGACATCTATTGGCAGCTAGAGACGGTTTTCAAAATAATAATAATAATGTAAATTTTTATGTAGATTTTCGTGGCAAAGTTTTATTATCTATAAAAGTATTTTTAAATAGTTCTTAAAGATATCACTCAGCCACAGTTAAGCTGTCTCTCTGTGCTTGCAAGTAAAAAAAAATAAACGTTGGCAATTTGTGCGGTCAGGTCGCCCTTGGTTGACAGAAAGCGGCAACGAAGAAATCAAACACATAAGTGACGTTTTCGGCGGCCATATTGTATACCTAATATGGTATTTTTCATCCGAGATTCGGCCAGTACTGTTAGACTGGGAGCTACTGCCAGTTTTATCCTAATTTTGAGTCGGAAAGGTTTGAGGTACTTGATGAGTAAACTATGCGCAATGGCTGTTTGCAGTGACGTCACCATGAGTTAGACAATGACGAACGAGAACAACGGCTGTTTGGCCGTCTGATTGGACTAGCCCAGTCACGTGATATACACGTCACAGCAAACAGCCATGGCGTGTGGTATAGGTAGTACCCAACTGAGAACAAATATGCAATTCTTAAGCTGCGCAACCAGTCCTGTTGGGTCAAACGTCATCTTAAATATTTAGAAAGGTCACAGTTTTAACGAAATTCGCTGCCGGCAAATTTTTTCTCCCAAACAACGCATCTTGGTGTGTAAAAAAAATACACTGTGCTTAAGAATGCAACTTTCAAGTCAATACATCGATTAATATCGATTAAAAGTCACCTAATTACCTAAATTTGAGTACGCGAAAAATTCTTTCACCAAAAGATTCCTTAACATGTGTAGGAAGAGGATTGACACTTAAGAATGAAAAAAAAGTTTTCAATGAGGGGCTTAAGAACAGTCTAAAGTCAAAGATTATACTAAATATTTCAAAAAGTCATCATTTTATCTAAATTTGCATGTCGGCAAACTTTTTCTCTCAATCAATTCGTGTTGGTGTATAAAAAAAATACACGGTTCTTAAGAATTAGTCAGGGAGCAGTTGTAGGAAATTTAGGGCTACTGAGCACAATTTGCCAACTTTTAATTTTCACTTAGGAGTTGTTTACATCCCAAGGATTAGTTTTACAGTACATGGTCACCTAGATCATAAGTACGGTATTAGGCAAGTTGCTTAAAAATGTTGTGGGAGAAATCGATTTTCGACTGGATATTCTCCAAGTAGGCGAATGTGGATGTACATTAATCGGACATCATCACCAGAAATTTTGCAAAAAAATACTTTTTGAGTTAATAAACAGTTGGCGTTGAATTTACCATTTTTCAATACCAGTTGTTTTTTAATTACTTTATGGGGGGGGGGGGGGAATAATTTGTGGACACCTTGTATTTCTACTCTTTTTTTAATGTTATCCGCTCTCAGGATTATTGGGGACAAGTTTACTGAACAAGTTTTTTTTGGTTTTTTCATTGCTTTGGGTGTTATTATTGGGGGTGGACAGATATGTACTTCTAATTCGGGTTCATGACAATTCGGTCCCAAAATTCCAGATAGTGTGACAGTTCGGTCCCGTATAAAAAAATAACCCTACGAAAATTCAGTTCCGCCCCCCCCCCCCCAAAAAAAAATAACTCGCCCGAGTCGTTAAGTGGGTTTATGTAAATAAATGCCAAGTAGTTGAGCTCTACGTAGTACTATAAATCGACGCAACAATGGCAGATACCTGTCGAACAAGCAATGCTACGGAGAGCTGGAACAGAATCTTTGATTGGTCGCAGTCATCCAACTGTGTGCCGGGAAAGCCATCAAAGCCATTCAAACGGACCAAGCTCAGTATCGTTGGTCACTGCTCAAGAAGCAAAGGGAGAACTTCCACCGAAACGTATAGGTCGCCCCCCCCCCCCCCCCCCGTAGTTTTGAAATTGCAGCAAGGATTGGGGAGCGTTCACAAATTACTTAACCCTTTTTTCGAAGAATTTAGACTCCACCCCGTCCCCCTTTGTAGCACCAGTGCTCTTAGCATACTTAGTATACTTAGTGAACTCTGTTTTATAAGCTGTCCTTAGTACCTAGAGACGTAATGACCAGGGAGTTTGAAACAAATAAAAATTTCAAGTTGCAAACAAACGTAGAAACTGTCATTGCACTCAACATAAAATTCTCATTTTTTTAGTCATAGTTGTTGCTCAAATTTTAACTGGCATATTATTTATTTTTTAACTTGGAAAACGTTTGACTTGGGACCGAATTGTCGTATGTGGTCTTATTTTTTTGGAACCGAATTGTCGCGGACCCTCTTATACTTACGTCAATTTTAATTTTTTGAATTAATTCGTTTATTTGCTTTTAACATTTGTTTTTTACGTTTCTGCGATTACCCAACATTTTCAAGAATTCTTGGCAGTATCCACGGCAACGCACAAAAACCGAAACACGAACCACTTATTTCACGCAAAACCAGGCACAAATAATTTCTTTTTTATTATTGTGTGCCACCGTAACTGGCTCTCTTCAACCTCCGTACGTCAACCAGCACGTTATTACAATCTACGGAAGGCCACATGTCACGGGGGAAAACGAATTAAAATACTAAGCAAACGGGAAAATAGGAGGGAAAAGTGCTTTTCCCAACTGGGTGGTCCTGTCGAGGGAAATGGCCATTTTGATTCTGAAGTAGAGCTGGGTCCACAAAAACCAGTCCCTGCTACTCAATCTAAACCGCAAAGTGGGAAGGAAAATGGTGCCCACAACCGGGAGATGGGTACAAAACCCGTAATTTAGTTGTTTGCCTTCTCCCTGGGTGGCGTGGGCTGTCAAAGGACACGATGGAGCAATTTGTTGTAAATCAATGACAAAGACAGCATATTTGAGATATTAAAAGTTCCGGCGATTAAGACGAAATTAAGAATAAAAACTCGATATAGTAGTAGGACCGACCGAGAGCTACAACAAAATAATTGGCTTGAGGGGGCGGGGGGGGCGTGGCAGCTTCGATTTTAAGTGCAAAAAATCCAAAGACCGAATAGAGGAAATAAAATCCAAAGGGGAAGAAAAATACACAAGGGAAAAAAAACCAGAAAAAAAAATACCTTTTGCAATTAGTCGTTTAACCCGTCCAGTGGAAAGGATTCTGTGCATATCATTCTGACCACTAGGCTGCACACCTGGCTCGCGTCTCTCGGGTTCACGGGATTCCTCGTGAAACTAGCTTCTGAGACTTGGATTTAGTTGCCGTGACGCGCCTATCACGTGATTGGGCTAGTCCAATCAGAAGGCCAAAACAGGTGCTGTTCTCGTTCGTCATTGTGGTGTAGCTTAGCAACGTTTGGGACTTACATAGAAACACTCGGTAGAGATTCTACTGGTACCGCAAATCGCACCTACACGGTGCTAGAGATTTCACATGTAATTTTAGGATCGCGTAACTGGCTCAAATTTTGTAGGGCAGGGCAAGGGCAAAAGGTGTCACCAAGGGAACGAGTTTCATAGTAGTACAACAGAAGTATGGAAGCCACTTGATCTGTCGTCAAAACCATATATCGGGCTAAGTTTAAAGAAACACCGGACCGCACCGGACAAAAAGAAGTGCTCAGAAATAACGTGACTAATCAAAATATTTATTTTATTAAGTTTTTTTTCTCTATGGATTTTTATTATTATAGATATTAGCACGCCGTGGCTGTTCGAGGTGGTTTTCTGCTGAATCCAGCGATTAAAGATGGCAGAATTACTAGACGCATCAATATAAATCAAAGTGATGGCCAGTGCCACGAGTGTTTCGTCATGTCACCATCACACTTGCGTTGTCAATGGCGTTGCTAAGCAATTTTGCGTTAAATACTGGGCCAGTAAATACGATTGATTCCACATAGTATAGTGACTTGTTACATTTGTTAATTATGTTGAGTTGGTGGATTCAGTAAAAAATCCACCTCGAAGAGCCGATGGGTCCTATAGTGACGTCTAACGAGAAATGCACGGGGACTCGCCGTCGCTTGTACGCTGCATGGATACAGAGTACTATACATATTATAACGAAAGGAATGACGTCATATCGTAGAACAATCCGCGGTATTGAGAGTGAGTTATTAAATTTTACACTTACGCACTATTATAATCACTGGAACTCACGCTCAACATCTTTATTGATAACTTGTCTCACGTTCGAAGTCATTATTTGTACCACTATGTTGTCAAGAACGATCGGAGAAACATTTTAGCTTTGCGGTAAAAGCGCTCGATGGACATTACCGGAAGTTAGACTGGGACAGCAAAGACTGAATAGCTTCTCAGATCGCTCTGGACAACCTAGTGATACAAATAATGACTTTGAACGCGAGACACGTTAACAATGAAGACGTACAGCATTGAGTTCAGTAATTATAATAGTGATTAAAAAAAAAAACCAACGGATTGTCCTACCATATGACTTCTGGCTGATTTCTCTGGAGAAATGTACCAGAAATGCCAGTAAACTGAACGACGTCTACAACTAGAAGATGTAACCTGCAATACGTCTAACCCGGGTTTCTAAAAGCCAAAAGGATGGTCGGAAATAGGCCTGCCGAATATCAACGTCTGTGATTGGCGGAAGATTAGAAACAGTAGGGATAGTCCGATATTGATATCGGTATTGGTAATCTGTCACGGTATTTTCCCCATATCGGTATCGGACCACTATAAGGCATCCGATACAGATATTTGTTATGTCAAGAAGTGCAACTGTCTACCCTGCAAAACTGACACCAAGCAATGCCAATACCGGCAAAAGCAATAACCAAGTGAGAAAGCAAATTCATTTGCTCAGTTTGTAATGAAAATGTGGCACGTGCCAGTTTCAATGCTCTGAGTTTTAAGACAACCAACTAAAATCTGAGAAGATGAATGTACTTAGGAATCAGTGGTTACCCCTTGCCACCTCCCCCTCCTTAGTACACAGGATGGCCCATAAAAATTTCTTAGTCTACACTGTTTTGTAATGTTTTGCATTTTTGTTATGGTGAAAATAGGGACCACTTTTTCGTAACCCAGTCAAGTGGTCTCTATTTTCAATTTTTTGAAGAAAAAAATGTGAAAATTGTTTAATGAAATTTCCCAGTTCGTGCCGTTTTTTTTAATGGGCTACCGCATTTTTTTTAATGATAGGGAGATGGACACAGACGGGGTGGCTCGAAATTATTTTTAAAATACAGTTTATATAAATTACTGTAAAACTAGTGTATAAAATTAAAGATCTTTGTTTAAATCTAAATCATTTTTTTTTTCTTTCAGGGGCCCCCTAAAGCTGGGGGCCGGTGGCATTTTGCCACCCTATAGCTACGCTACTGGTAGGAATAATGCTGTTATTGCTGCACAGAACGTTTTGGATAATCTCAAGCAAAACCAGAAACCGAAGTTGCAATTTTTGTATGAAATTTAAACTTTTAGTCACGTTTTTTTATTATTAATATCGGTATCGGTCGGAATGGTTTACTCTTCATCTGTATCGTATCGTATCGGTAAAAAAGTCATATCGGCCGATCCCTAAGAAACAGTCATCAAGGTGGATGCGCATCTGGAAAAAGACTACTGATCTCAGAAAGGACGCTCATGTTTATAACTGGTGTTCATTTTTGCATTCAGCCAGTTTGCGGCGTCGGTCAGCCTCAAGCAGGTAGTCGGCACCAGAGCATCAATCTTCAAAATTTCCCCCCAAAAATATTTTATTTGAAGTTACCGTGAAAACCATAACTTTCCTTTATTCCCTTTCCTCCGTAACAAATTTCAACAGATGCGACAAGCAAAAATCTGTTGAAGCTGTCTGCAAACTTCAGACACGCCATTTTTTCCCCCTGTGGCAAACAAGGGCGCTCTGAAAGGAGGAACATTCATTTCTCATTTTAATCGTTTAACACGTCTGCGAGCAGACACCGTACATCTTACACTGTAAATTTATTTCCTACCAAAATAACAAAAAAAAAATGTAAAAGACAGCTTACATCGCTTCATATGTCGCCCACATGTTGGAGCGCCGTAGTGCGTGAAGTTACCGCGTTGTCCACAAGGGGGCGGTAAAAGTTTAAGAATTCTCCACAACAAAAAGGTCCTATTTCAAGGGGTTGGAACTGAACATAATCCTTATTATCGTTACACCCCCCATCTTTCTTTACCCCCTTGCCATTGCTAATGACGAAAGGGGGAAAAAGAAGGGGGAATACGGTTGGTTAACCGTCTTCGGCTGGGGGTTGCTTGGTTTCGGTAAAAGCGACGCGTTTACGATGTGTTCCGGGTCAATGTTTTGGCTAATGCCGATTTTTCAAGACGAATTTTATGGGAATTCTGGAACTAAAAGGTTTACCCCCTGGACAAAATTCCAATTCTTTAAGGGTTAATTTTTTCTTTTGCTGACGTTCAACGCTTGGTCAAGCATAACGACAATATCCACAGCCAGCTATGCCTTCCACAATAGTCCGCTAGAAGGCGCGACAAATACTGTTAATACCGACACGACAAGTTTGTCAAGTGGCGTCATCGGTTGACAGAATTTGGAACCCTCGTCGGTTAGTTTGAAATTTTGCCGCATGGTGTAGAGATGGCAGCACCTAGCAAACTTGCGTTTCCTTCTACGTCAATGGCTGATTTTACGCGCCTAATTTGTCTTGATCTGATCCGACCTTTACTGTAGGTGGCTGTGCAATAACAAGGCTAGTTTCAACTACAGTAAGGGCCTCGCTCGCCAAATGCTATTTTTCTTATTTATTTATGGTAATTTATGGAGTTATTTTTAGGGAGCACGAACCCAAACTGGGTAATCTGTCCCACAACGATGAGTGGAACAAATTAGCTGGAGAATGCGTAAATACTTAAAAGAATTTAATGTAGTTCGAATAGCAACAGGAGTAAAAAAAAACAAAAAAAAAAACGATGCCCAGACTCCAGAGTATGCATACAGCGTTCGGGCCGTACTTGCGTGTTAGACGGAGAGTTTACAACAATGCAAATTTCCAAAGTACGGCAATAAACATTTTAAAACGAAGTCGAAAACATCGCACCTCACAACGAGAATTCAAGTTCCATCATGGCACCCATTTTATGTTTTTTTTAATCGTAAAAAAACAAACATCGAATGCAGGCACTTGGAAATAAGTCAGCCATTTTTAAATGTTTTCTTGCCATAAATAGACGCCGCAATGCAAAATAAAAATAAAAATACGAATACGGTTCATAGTAAAGACAGCTATCTATATCTAGGTCTATCTAGATACTAATAAGATCCCTTAACCTTTCCTATTGTGTACACGTTTATCTTGAGTCCTGCAGGTATTTTATGAGCGGCTACGTTTTCCTGGAGGGGCGGCATTAATCGACGGCCGCCATTTTTGTAACCATCTCGGATATCAACAAGGCACTCTGCTACCAAAAACATACAATTGATTATCTGTGTCGTTCTGGGGCGAACTCAAGATAGGCCGCGGACACTATAATGATATTTACCGAAACGAAGAGTTCTGCTTGCTTTGAGCTAGGAGGTGTCTGGAGAGAGAGAAAGGGTTTAATTCTTTAAACATTTCTTTGCAAGGCTTAAACTCCTTCCTGTTCTTATAATTTGCATCATGACGAATTTATGACAAGCATTTCCAATTTCTTTGTGGGATCGTGATCCGTGCAGTGGTATCCGAGTCACATTTTGTTTATTTCGAATCGGTGCCCCGAATATGGATTGACTAGGGACCCAGTGATCCGGACTGACCTGACTGACCGGAAACAAAATGACTCCCTGTTTGTGTCAAACTTCCTAGAGAAAAAAAAACTGTCCAAAATGCTTACAAGCATGACAGTAAAAACTAAATTTAAGGAAAGTTTACCCTAACAGACAACTCACTAAAGTAGTTGTAGAATTTATTGACAAAGAAATTAAACTAAATTAAAAAACAGTGCACTTGGTCGTCCTTTTTGACACGCGACTTTTTGTCATGGTCACTAGTTTACCGGGTTAGTCGGAGTTCACAGGTCGATGCTTCATCTGACTCGGCCGAAAAACTGACCCAAATGACGCGGTTACCACATTCAGCACTGGTAGCAACCGATCCACCAGAAACCGGCTACTACATTCGACCAAGGGAGCTGCTGCTGGTCACTGGGGCCAATGGTCTAAACTACCGGCATCCAGTCCGCTAGCACCAGACAAAGGAACTATCCTGAGCCAAGCAGGAAGCCTGGTCAAGGAGCACGTCGCTATACGCTTGGGAAAAAAAGTAATAATTGACCAGCGATAATAATTTGCAGCGCTCATTAATCTGCCATAACCTTTGCTCTCTCCGTCAAATCCAGAATATTAACTTGAAAGTTTTTAAAATTGTGCCACCCACGTAGGATCATCCCCACGTACATAGCTCCTTTTCCTTAACTCCTTTCTTCCCATAAAAGCCGAAAAAAAAAAATGGGACGTGTTGTTTGTGCCCGGCCCCCATCTGGCGGTGAGACACGTGATCTGTGGCGGCCATCTTGTTTTCTTTCTGCGAAGGACGCTGTGCTTGCCGCCATTTTTGTTTCCCTTAATAGATGATTGGGTGTGCGAGCGTGCGGAAACAAAAATGGAGGAACGAAAAAAGAAAAAGTAAAACCTGATCCGTCTCTTCTTCCGTTTCTTCTTTCGGAATATTTTCTTTATTTTTTTTCTTTACGGGAATAAAAAGTTGATGAGCAGTGGATCAAATTGCAGGGTGAGGATTATTTTTCAACGAGTTGGAAAAAAAAATTGATGAAGGAATTTATTTCCCCTCTCTCTCACAGACAAAATAATACGAAGCGCAGAGGTATAAAAAGTTTGCCCTACTTTCACACCATTCACCGCTGTGGGTCTCGTCAAGCTGTCAACCGTTAGTTTTTGAGTTGAGACAATCCCGAACCATTTTCTTTCGCACGTTTGTGCTTTATAAACTGGCGTTAAATTATGCAATATAAAACCGTGAGTTTCTTTTCTTGGCAGTGCTAAAGCAATTCGCTAAATGACTATTTCTTCGGCCCTTAGTTTAGCTGAAATTTATAGTGGCCGCTTCTTGCCGAAAATTGCGATAGTGGATCCGCCATCTTGAAAAGTGATCAGTTTTCAAGATGGTTGGTCCACTATCATTTTAGTAGGGCGTGTCTCTCTCATTTTTATGTCTTTTATTGTAAGCAAGCTGCGAATTTAGTTGCCGAAAATTAAACACTTTTTAAACCTTTTTGACCTGGCGGGAGGCAATTTTTTACTGAAATCTTCACCTCACTTACAAAATAAATCAACAACAGGTACTCATTGCCATTTTAGAGCAATATAGTTACTTCGTTACGGAAGGCAGCAACACTTCACAAGCATCACGTCACGAGGGCACAAGTTTGGGGGGCAAATGGGAAGAAATTAGTGTTGTCACTACGATGGCTCATTGGGACAAACAACAACTATTTTTTCTACATACCGTATTTTTTTCCAATACCGTATGAGACCCTCTGCAAGCTAGGACGATGTATGGTGAACTGCGTCTGTGCCAGGGGCTATCTTGTCCCGGTTTCATAAAAGTTTTTTGTGTGTAGTAAAAAAGCCGTTGTCTGTACCAATAAGCCACCGTACGTTGCGACCACGTAGCTTAAAAATGGCCGGCAAACAACAATAAGAAGAGCGAATTTCGTAAAGATGAATTGTGTTAGCTAACTTGCGCCGTTTGTAAAAATAGCACGAATTGTTTTGGCAGTTTGCGACAACTCAATGTTTATTTGTTTCCCTACTAATCACAACCAGTCTTCTGTACACATTCCCCTGCTTTAGGGCAACTTCCGTTTCATACTTCCGGTTGTTTTTTATTTTAATTCTAACTAGTAATTTGTTGATGCTGAATGTAAAGGTGAAAACCGTTTGTCTCTATCTGGCACCGTTGCGTAAGACGATGGACTCCTTGTCGCCCACTTCCGCTTCATGATTTCGTTTTTTTTTTAAATTTCTTTTAACTAATTTTTGGACCCTGAATCTAATGGCGAAAACCGTTTGTCTCTGTCTGGTACTGTTCCGGGCAATGTCGTTGCTATAGGTTCGCCAGGTTTCACTGCACAGAAGACTATAAAACTGACAAAGAACCTATCAAAACGGTCGCCATAATAGAAATATTAAAGAATGAAGAAAAGGATGCTGGGAGTGTGGTTACACTATAGGGCAGTGACACGACGTAGTATTATTGTATATAACTCTATGTTGGAGCCAGTTACTGCAGTTAGCTGCAAGGTGCACTGGTGGGGGAAAAGAAGAGCGTCTTACTGATGCCAATGCTATTAAACTAGATTTATTAGGCCTAAACGCGCGATTTTTGTCGATTTATTGGCAGTTGCTGACATTTTTGAGCAAGTGGAATCTTTATTTTCCAATTACAACCTAAATAGCATACGGGATTGGAGAAAATAACGGTTTTTTAAGCCTACGAAATCCATTCTCAAAGCACTGGCTTGACTAAAGTGCCGTTGTTTAACCCGCCATTTCAATCTAGTGCCCCTTGCAGGTATCTCT
The DNA here is from genome assembly GCA_023313725.1 of Lithobius niger. Classification (NCBI taxonomy): domain Eukaryota; kingdom Metazoa; phylum Arthropoda; class Chilopoda; order Lithobiomorpha; family Lithobiidae; genus Lithobius; species Lithobius niger. Next base: position 4,545 of record JAHWFP010207216.1, on the reverse strand, counting down.
CGTGTAGCAATATGACGTCACTTGACGCTGCTCTATTCTGTGCTTATTTTAAATTTAGGTTGGTAGAGACTGGGGATTGGGGTTGAGGAGGGGGGCGGGGCGGGGAGGGGGAGAAATAGAGCGACGAGACACGAATGAAAATATGAATTTCAAGGTTATGGTATTTCATTTTCTTCTGCCCTAACACCAGTAAGACACGGAACCGTCACGCAGCCACGTTCAGCAAACAAACACGCTCTATTGATACCAAGCCAAAATCCCCGAATAATAAACCTGGAATCGTTCCTTAAAAGAGGAATGATGGAAAGAAGGACTTTCCCTATTTATCCAAAAAACATCTGCTTTCCTCCCTTTTTAAAAGCATATCTTGTGAAAAGGGCATCTTCTACAATCTGAAGTGATCTTAGAGAGATGGGTTTCAATTCTTCGGGAGGAACCAATATTTCTTAAGAGATAGCCGCCCTCGACGAAAACGCGCACTTTTAGGGCTAAAAACCTGGTTTTGGCATAGTCTGAAAGAAGCGTGGTCATTGTGGTTCAACGCAATAGTTGAAGGGGAGGGGAAGGGGCGGGTAGACAAGAAAGAGTGGGGGCTGTCGCGAACGTATTTCGTGTTTATTGTTGAGTCGGGGAAGAGGGGGAATGGGTGAAAAGACGTCCCGAGGAAACAAATAAACAGACCAACGTGGGTATTCAAGGAGTGATGAAAATATTATTGAAAATTTCAGAATTCTATTCTGAAGGCTCAGCAGCTGGCAATCCGCGAGCGAATGAATGTCTATTTCATCTCCATGGACAAGAATGCTGACAGGTTGAATGCGAGGTACGGTATTGCAGAGTGGCGGGGACAATTCATAAGTTGTTTACCGCTGTGTTCCTTTGGCTTGTGGGGGTGGGGCGGGGGAGGGAGGGAGAGATAATTCAGCCATCAACTACTGAACCTAAACCGCTTGGCCATAACTACAAGGCGACCGACTTACTTAGCCGAACGAACCAAAGAAGAATGCCAAGAAGTACCAATACGCCATTTTTCACGTTACAAACTTACTTCCGGCTCAGACCGGAGGCGTCCATGTTGCGGTTTGGAGGCAGCCATGCCGAAGGAAGTGACGTCCCACCACCTCCATCTGTCAGGGCCTTCGAAAAGCTCAACCAAACTCATCCAGTCTGGAGGCAGAGCGGAGTTTGCTCATGTCATTCTGTGGTCACGGTACCGAACTGCCTCCAGATGGTTGAGTTTGGTTCAGTTTGGATTGGTAGTTATCGAAGGCGCCCTGTCTGTAAATCCACTAGTCAAGTCAGATAAAATGGAAAAGGAAACTCGTATAAAAAAAAGTGAATCTCCGTTTATTATGGTTTTTTTTTTTTTTTTTTTACTAAATAAATGTTTTTTTCGCCGGTTAACAATGTAAACAGAGAGGTTTTAATTTTGTTTAAACTCCTTTGATTATAATCCACTAGTCACGTGATGCAGTACTGTGATTGGCTGTCCGGGCTACTTTTTTGGTAGAAGTGGTGGATATGACGTCATACCACGGTGCGACTCGATATATTTTTCGAAAAACAAGCACATCGACCGATACAACGAACCGATGCAGAGCTGGCAAACCTACGGTACGAAATATTTCACTAGTCTCAATATCGGGGCAAAAAAGCATAAGGCAGTCTCGAAGATTACAGGGACATAAATCCTACTGGTATGTCGTACGACCCGTTGAGAATAGCGTTTGCAACATTTTCACAGGTTAGACTGAATGTCGCAAAATCATCTCGCACGAAAGAAAAAAAAAACAAGAAAATGGATGTGTTGGCAACATTTACATGCGTTTGAACTAATGTCGTAAAGCTGAGTCGTACAGGAAAGTCAACATGGATGCATGTACCTTACCAAGATATGTTTGTGTATGCTAGCATGCATTACTGGACGACAACAGTATAAGATGTCTCAAACTAGAAACTAGAAACCCGTTCGAAATGGATTCCTGTACCTCTTGTACTGACATTATTAAATCTAATATAGCTTACTGCATATAAATGAACTTGCACGCAGCCCAAACCTTAAAATTCTTCATCTAAATACCAGAAGCTTACGGAAAAACTGGAGCGAATTTACTTCAGTGATCGAGTCTATAGCAAAATTTTATGGGATGTAATTATCATCACCAAAATCAATATAAAAAGCAATGAAACTAAATTATATTTTTGGGATAACTATGATAGCACTCTTGTTACAAGAGAGGAGACCATTAGAGGTGGAGGTCTTGTTGCAGCCTTCATTAGAAAAGATTTAGAGAACGAAATAACTGGTTTTTAATGTGATACGGATGATGGGCTGAGAATTTTAATAAAATTATCGAACTCTGAAATCCTTATATACTTGCTATCTACAGACAACCAAATACCAGTAAAAAACTCTGTACTGATGAACTAAAACATGTACTTAAAAAGAAGAAAATAAAATTGAGAATCTAGTCTTGTGGTGATATTAACATTGACATTTTGAGGTCAGCTAGGCCTAAACACGACAAAAGCGCCACCGAAAATCTGCTTGCTTCTTTCGGCCTTATCCAAAAAATTAACATACCTACTAGACAAGAAATTATTTAAAAAAAAAAGTTGGTTGAATCATGTATTGATCATATCTCCGTTAGATCAAAATCTCGCGCTTCTACAGGCTTTGTCTGGGGAAAAAAATATCTGATCATTATCCTACGCTGCTTAGTATTGAAAATGTCGTTAATAAACACACTGATGGAGAAAATGACAAGAATGAAACTTCTTCTTTTGATGATGCTAAAATTATTAAACTAATGAGCGAACGGGATTGGCATTTTCTGGACGAAATTGATGATGTGAACATGGCGAAGTGCACAAAATTATAAATAATTTTTATAGTCAAAATAGATTTCTAAGTAATCATAAAAAGTAATGAATAACAAAGCTAGAAAACCCTGGATATGCTCAGATATTATAAATAAAATAAACGAAAAAAAAACCCTGTGGAAATCAGTTGTCACAAATAAAGCAAACAATTTGGGTTTATTGGACGAATAAGGGAAAATGAAACTGAAGTTAATAAATTAATAAACGAAGCCAAGCAAAGTCATTTTCAGAAGGGTCGTTCTGACTCTAAAAAAATGTGGGAAAATGTGAACAAAATTCTAGGCCGTCGAAAAGTAAATATTGACGAGTCTTTAAATACAGCCTTTCACAATGTTGAAGAAAGAAAGTACGAAATGATTTTAACGTCAATTTTGGTAACCAGGTCCCAAAACTGGGAAAAACTTTCCAAAATGGCTTTGCCATCCTGAAGCAAAGCAACGCACAATTAAATAATAGCTACAGCCACAAATTAAGGAAACTACAGGAAAAGATTATAACGAATAAATCTAATACCAATACAATGGGAATATTTCAAACGACCGTTGACGATGTTTGTTCTATTCTAACAAATATGAAAAATAAAATCTCGTGTGGCATTGATGGCTTCAAATTGAATCACTTCTTAAATAGCAATTTCAACTCTGTAATTTTGAAACTTATAAACAAAATTATTGACACGGAAACATGGCCTCAACGTTTAAAATGCCAGATGCTGAGACCCATCTTCAAAAAAGGTTCCAAATCTGATATGAACAATTATCGCCCAATCTCACTGCTACCAACAGTTAACAAGATAATTGAAAAGGTCTTTGCCGACAAAATTACTAAATTCCTAAATAAAAACTCGTCGTTGTCCGTTAGGCAATTTGGATTCAGAAGTAAAATGAATACAAGTGACCCACTTAAAAAGCCATAAACGAGATAGTTTCTCAGGCAGTAAATGACGGCAAACTGGCTGGTGGCATTTTAATTGACCTACAGAAAGCCTTCGATACTATCGACCACGATATTATGTTTAGTAAATGTGAACACATTGGGCTACGTGGAAAGATACTCCATATTCTGAAAAGCTACATGGGCAAGGTATGCACCAGAATAAACCAGTGATTTTCTAAATGTTAAACATGGGGTCCCCGAAGGTTCAGTCCTGGGTCCTTTACTTTTTCTTACCTACATAAATGATATTGAAAGAATTGTTACAAATTGTGACATTTTTCTTTTCGCAGATGATATTTTCCTCCTTGCTTGTGATCATGAATATGATAAACTTGTGCTCATGTTGCAACATGATTTTGATTTAATAAATTCCTGGTTCATTACAAATGAAGTCTTCATCAGCGAAGAAAAAACTATCAGTATAACTATCAAATCCCCGCACATGCCAAAGTTTTCTGGTAAAAACACTTGGGTGACTAATTCCTTGCGTCAAACTAAGAACATAATTCCTATAAACATTTGGCCAAAAACGTTTTGTTCTTTACTTATCGCATGAATTAATAATAACCCAATTCCAACTTTTTTCCCCCACCACCCACTCCCACTATCTGGCGATTGCAAACACAAACCAGAATAGGAAGGAAGTGAACGAAGATAGTGAAAAAACTGTTAAAGAGTCAAAGTCAGACTAACGGAAAAATATCTCTTGCCCAAACATTTGTCCTA
>JAHWFP010207215.1:0-32107 GCA_023313725.1 Lithobius niger | reverse complement strand
TAGCCAAGTTAATCGCACCGAATAATACTTTGGACGTTAAATAAAAACTTGAAGATTGCTACCGCTAGTAGCAATCTTCTAGTTTTCATTTAACTTTCGAACTATTAGTAGGTGCGATTAACTTGGCTAATAGGATTAACCTTGGCGGCCTTTCCCTGGTGGAATGATATCACTACCTTCAAAGGCCGACCGTTTTTGGAAACTTAGCGGATTTTTCTACCAGTTTTGGTTTTGGGTGGATTAGTATTACAAACAGAAATTGACAAAGAGCCTCTGGCTTTGCGCATACCATGCATTTATTTCTTATTGTTGTCACTTTTATTTCATAACTTTAAAAAAAAAACTGATTTGGGCCTCTGGCTGTGTGATTTTGTGATGCTTTTTTTAGGGCATAAACGGATCCTTTAGCCTAAACTATCTTACTCTTCCTCGTACAAAAATGTGTTCGATTTTACGTCATTGTGCTACTTTACATCGTGTACGCCTTTACATCTTTGATTCGTTTACTTTCCAGGCCGAAGTTCATACAAACGGGTTCTTCAGGCCTAAACTATCATACCCTTCCTCGTACATCCTCGTACAAAAACGAGTACAACTTTCCATCATTGTGCTTCTTTACATCGTGTCGACTTTACATCTTTGATTCATTTACTTTTCAGGCCGAAGTTCGCCCGAAATGTGGTCGGTTGGTTGGTTTCTCATCTGGTGGAGAAAACCTGCATGGAATAAAAGCTATCAAGAGAGGTCGCCGTTGTGCCCTTGCCATGTGGTACACTTTGAATCCTCGAAAAAATGAACTAGACCGGCTGTTAGCGCAAAATATAGTAAAGAGACTAAAAAAAAATATGACCGAAACTGGGTTCAAATCGAAACCTGGTGTGCATAGTGCGCTATCTGCAGAAACATGTGACCGCTGCAAATTCTTAAAATATAGTGTGATTCACGAAGTATTACGTGGTGTAGATGTCCCCATGTCGGAAGCTTTTGATGTTGGATAAATTAATTATTAAAAAAAAATCTGGCTGATAAGAGATTGGCTCTGCTCGCTTCAATTATCGCCTGTTCTGCCTAGTAAAATATGTGCACCTTGTCAGCACAGCGAGTTCGTGAGATCCCACACAAGTTTCAAGCTTAGCTGCGACTTAAAGGGCAATTACATCCATTTTGACATGCATGTTTTACTTTTGGATCATTTACACAATAACTAAACACAAGAATTGCGGTAAGAATACGATGCAGTTTAATTACTGCATCACCAAAACACGAAATGGGTACCGCCATTGTTTCGCGTGGAACAACAGAAATTAATGCCGACAGATGGAGCTGTTCTGTGTCGACTCAGCCGACGGAAGCCCACTGAGATAGCTGTGTTGGCTACGAGTAGCTCATGAGTCTGACGGCCTAAGCTGGCCACTACTGTCGTGCTGTTCACTTGCCAGTTAATTAAAAAAAAAAGAGAGGGGGGGGGGTCAAACATGGAGTTGTATTCGAATCTACTCGAGCCAAATAACTTCATTTGAGAATGAAGATTTTTTCCCCGTGCATTTGCTTCCTTGCAACAAACGCGTTCGGCTTGTGTCCGTATGCAGCTCCGACACATGCACGAATTTGGGGCACAGGGAGCCGTCACAAAATACTCGTGATGTGCCGGCCTTTTTTTTTTTAACGCACCTCTCTATATACATAATAGAGAGGTGAGTTTAAAAAAAAAAGGCCAGCACACCCAAAGTATTTTGTGACGGCTTGCTGTGATTTGGGCTGCCAATATCTATCGGTAACGCCCTCTTGCGAACTAGAAAAAAAATCTTCATTCTCAAATGAAGTTCGAGTAGGTTCGGAGAAAAGTCCATGTTTGGGCCGCCCCGGGGGGTTTTTTTAAATAACTCGTAAACGAACAACACCACAGTACTGGCCAGCTAAGGCCGTCAGACGCTTTTGCTACGCATAGCCAAGCAGAGCTATGTCAGTGGGCTTCCCACAGAACAGTGGCTCCATCTGTTGGCATTAAGTTCGGTTGTTCCACGCGAAACAATAACGGTATCCATTACGTGTTTTGGTAATGCACTAATTAATTTGTTGTATCGGTCGTACGTAACGTATTCCTACCGCAATTCTTGTGTTTATTGTGTAAACGATCCAGAAGTAAAACATGCATGTCAAAATAGATGTAATTGCCCTTTACGTAATAGGTAATTGTAAGGCAGGGCCAGGAAACTAGTGGTAATTCCAGTTCTGATTTTCGGATAGGGCAACAGTTTATGACGAGAGCTTTTGAGCAAAACTGAAATTGGTTGGTTCAGCTTCGCTTACGTATATATTAATTAGTATTAAAAAACGCCTAAGCGTATAAAATACGGATGTGGGCCTTAAAAAACTTAAAGCCCTAAAGGAACAGATATTAGAAAACGACATGTAAGCCATCAGCGCCGCACTAATACGTGTAAAAGAATCTCCAGCGACCCAAAAAACAAGCTGGAGCTTTTTTTACACGTATTAGTGTGACGCTGATGGCTTACATGTCTTTTTCTAATATCTGTTCCTTTAGGGCTTTAAGTTTTTTAAGGCTTACATCCTTATTTTATACGCTTAAGCGTTTTTTAATACTAATATCCCTTATTTTTTTTCTTGTTTCAGCAAGAATAACACAGAAAAGAACACTGTAATCACCTTAAAATAACTGTTATAAGAGTCTTTTTCATGGCTGATTCGTTTTATGCTGCTAAGAATGACTTTTGCACCCAATTTCAAGTTTCTAGCTTGATCTATAAGAATGCCCAAACCCCTGGGAGGCATCACGGGGAGGGGGGGTTTCTGGGGCGGGAGGGGAGGGGGCACTGCAGGCACTTTAAGGTATTTCATAGGAGTCCATGGCTGGTTTGATTTTTACTGTTAAGAAAGACTTGTGCACCAAATTTATGTTTTCTGCAAAATATCTGCAAAAATTTGTTACTCCACTTAATTATTTCTGCCCAGTGCTCTACAATAATAATTGCTCTGCTGACGAGAATACTGCAGTCGCACCAAAATCGTGTTCAAAAGGCCCTGGCCTTGATGTATATTTTGAGCTACACAAATTAAAAATCGGTTCATTGGTTCGATCTCTAGGTAACGGCAAAATTTCTAGCCCATTTGGCTTTCCGTGACAAGAATATTGTAGTTACATTAAGATAGCATGCAAAAGACCCTAGGCCTTGGCCGTACCTACGTTTTAAGCTATAGAACTTGAAAATCGGTTCAGTGGTTCGATCTCCAGGTGAGGGCAAAGAGTCCCAACAGCAACATTAATGATTTGTGCCCAGTGCTGTACTATAATAATTGGTCTGCCGACGAGAATACTGCAGTCACATCAAAATCGGGTTCAAACGGCCCTGGTCGGTGTTAATACCTACATTTTAAGCTATACAAAATTGAAAATCGGTTCATTGGTTCGATCTTTTGGCAAGAGCAAAGTTTCTAGCCCATTTGGCTTTCTGTGTCAAGAATATTGTAGTTACATTAAACTAGCATGCGAAATACCCTAGCCCTTGTCCATACCTACGTTTTAAGCTATAGAACTCTAAAATCGGTTCAGTGGTTCACCTTCCAAGCGAGGGGTAAGAGTACATTAATGATTTCTGCCCAGTGCTCTGCAATAATAATTGCTCTGCCGACTAGAATACTGGTGTCACATCAAAATCGGGTTCAAAAGGCCCTGGTCGGTGTTAATACCTATATTTTAAGCTATACAAATTGTAAATCGGTTCATTGGTTCGGTCTCTAGGTGAGAGCAAAAGTTTTAGCCGATTTGACTTTACGTGTCAAGAATATTGTAGTTACATTAAAATAGCCTGCGAAAGGCCCTAGGCCTTGTCCATACCTACGTTTTAAGCTATAGAACTTGAAAATCGGTTCAGAGGCAAAGAGTCCCAACAACAACAACAAGAAATGGCCGTACTGTGGACGCCGAACGGTTTGATTGTTGTCATTAAAAGTTCTATTGCAGTGAAATAGTTGCGACACGACCCCAAATACCGAATTTCGTTGGTCTACGTCAATTCTGCCCGAAACTGTAGGAGCTCAAAGTTTGACGTTTAACATGGAAGTTCATGCTGAGGCTTACATAAGGACCGCTACCGAGGTCGTTGATGTGAAACGTGGTTGGTTACGTCGAGCTAACAGATCCACATATTTAGGTTTTCTTGAATTTTATTTGTCGTAATTAAGAAGGTGTCTGGCGGTTTTGTTGGCGAATTTTAGTGATAGTCACATGTTAATGATTGAAATTCTTGAACGGGAAATTTCTGGCCAGATTTCTGTTAACGATTTAGAATGTTCCAGAAAATCGTGTTTTTCTTCCGACTGTCCTCGTTGTCGAATTTGATGTTTCAGGTAAGACTGTATTTGACTTAGGCCACTAAAAGTTAATTAAGTGGTTGTCAGGAGCGGACGCATGGTTTTTTCTTAGCTCACGAAACGTTTTTTGTAACAGTTTACACTTTTTTTAGCACTTTTTAGCACTTTCACCAAACATTTCTTATCGCGTGAAACGAGTTTTATGACAGTTAACACTTTTCTAAAACACTTTTAGCATTTTAACCAAACATTTTCTGGAGCCGATGACCACATCAGCTCTTTTCTCCATTCACATGATCGTCTCGAAACTAATCTAAACAGAGGCTTGCCCAACTAAAAACTTGGCTCTAAAGTATGACTTTTATCAAATGTGCAACTTTTGCACGCGTATCCTGGCATGAAAACATTGATATTGTACTCCACAAGAAACTGTAAGCTACTGATTTCGTTGTGTTTGGTAAAAATAAAAAAGCCATGGCTGGAATAACAAATAGAACGTAAAAAAAAAAAAAAACACTGCCCGCTCGGCTAAATTTTTTTTAGTACCACTCCTGAGATCCACTTAGATTTACTGTGGCTTTGTGTTGGGGGTGTATGGATTGAATTTTTGTTGCGCAATTCTGAAAATTCGGTCATTGTAATATAAAGTGGTGAAGCATTCCGTGGTAGAGCAGGGGTTGGGTAGACCCGTAGAAAGTGATGAATTAATATCAAAAAGTGTGGGTTACTTTTGATAACCCCCTCTCCCCACAACAAGAGAATTTCCGGGAATTGTAGGAGCCACCCTTATTTCATAATTACATGCACTTGGCAAGCTTATCACCCCAGGGGGCGGTCTATTCCGAGTTTTTGCTTATTGCTTCCCCATTGGCTGCTGATTTTGTTGCCTCTGCTGACGTCATAATACAGCTCAACAGCTTACGCACATGCGCACAATTCAACCAAAAATGCTGCAGTATGCGTGCCTCCTGTGACGTCATGTAATGAGCTGGGAGTGACCAACCTTCCACCCAGGAAGCTTGGATTATACGTAGCCTCGATAGGGTGGGCCCACACTATTAGGGCGTGTTTACGCAGCGACTCGCATTTGCATTCTCGCAGCTAGAACTCAATCGCGATGGCAAAGGTGACATTGCCATGGTAACAACGCTAAATGGATTAGCCAAATCCGACTTCGTTTGAGTAAATACTTGCAGTCTTATAATCCGTGCCAATAATATAAAGAAATCCTCATGACGAAACAATTTTCCCAAACGCTTCTGAACTCACGTTATGTGCTGTTTTCGTTGCGAGGCGGCAGACATAAAACCGCCGCCATGTTGGAATTTGAGGTGATTTCTAGCTTCTAGCTGCGAGAATGCAAAAGCGAGTGATTGCGTAAACCCGGCGTTACCATGGGTAGATAGGTTTGCTATTACGTGCTGTACCGCGAAAAACCGTGCGAGATTTTGGGTGCTGCTTCAAACTCGTCGACCGTCTCTGCTCGCATTTCGCGCCATTTTATTGATTCTTGCATCTCATTGGCTTTTGATTTTGCTGATGAATCGACGCAAAATTGGACTAACAAACGAATGAGCACTCATCATCAAACGTAGGCCAGACCGCTCCAATTGTTTAAATTGTTTTAAAGTGCATTAACCTATCAGGCGACAATGCGACTGAAAATCGCAATGTTTGTTATCAGATGGAGCACTGTGTAAGCGCATAGCCTGTGGGCCAATGCTTAATAAATACAAGTACAAGCACCGTCACAAGCGATCATTGTAAAAGCATGCCTTTGTTTGGTTTCGACCGGAGTAATCTGGTTAAAATGTGTCGTTTTGTATTAATAATGTGTATTTTAACGTTCAGTAAAGATTGAGCGATCAGGTATTTCATAATTATTCATTAATTTCGTTAAAAACTACTCGCTAGTTACGACAAACATTTTGGTTGGTTTCGAAAAACCAAGCGTCGTCTGCTTCGAGGATTGGTTTGGGAGCCAAAACGTCATCAACTGAATCTCCCCCGTGTATACTTTACCACGGGAAATAGCTGTGCGTTCAACTGAGTGAACCGACCCGGTAGATAGTAGAAGGTCCCTGGTGTGCAACATGTTGTCAATGTCTATTTTATGGCCATTGTTTCTGGATAGTAGTTGAGTTGAGCTTACTAAGAGCGGTATTAATCCCTTCTGACATTTTCTGCCTTATACAAAGCATAATAGTAATAAGAATGTTAAATAGGAAATGAGTGGCATCTACATAAACAGGGTGAGGCAAAAGTCTGGTCACATGCAAATAACTGCCGTTATAAGAGTCCTATGTTAATTCTGAAGACATACTTGCAATAAAAGTCAGCTATGGCGAAACCAATGAAGATATTTTCAATGACCTTGAAAACAGCATTCAAGGTCATTCGCATTTTATCTTTCAAACGGTGCAAGATACAGCACAAAAGTGAATTGCAAAGTTGTACGCGAGCATCAAACATGACAAACTGCGAAAACAGATTGAAAATCGGAGCATAATTACAATAGTTACGAGGAAAATAAAATGGCAACAAAGTCTTTCATAAACGTTTTAACTGCCATTGCAGTGAAGCTTAGGGGCTGCCTCTACCAGCGCGTACACATATGTGATCAGAGTCTTTCCTGCGCCAATCAATGCACGTGAACGACTGCAGTTAAGGCTGCAAAAAAAGAAAACGCATGATACGAATTAGGCCTAAATATTGAGCCATCATTCACAACACAGAAAGTCACGTTCGGTATGTGATTATTTTCTGATTCTTCATTTATTATGTTTTTCCGGTACTAATGCCCCTTTAAGTGACACCCAGCTCGGTCGCAACAATCACCAAAACGCATTGTTGTTACGAATGCCCAGACTTCTTTTCCAAAGGCGGAAAACATATTTTCTGGGGGAAGAGGAAAATCGAAATATTACACCCCACTTTACACCCCTTGCTACTAGAAAACGTACAACCACTCTATTTTTAAGGTACGATTATTTTTCGTGTTTTGTGAAATGTATGGAACCATAAAGAAAAAAATCATTTGAAGAAAACGGCGAATACATAGAAGGTTTCCAAATATTTTTCGCCTCGTTCTTTGGCGCACTTTCATTCCTGTCACTTTCAGCCCCCCCCCCCCCCCTTCAAGTTATTTATGCACATAAAACAATTTTTCCCGCCTTTGGCCATGAAGTGTGGGCATTATAATAATCACATACCGAACATGACTTTCTGTGTTGTGAATGATAGCTCAATACTTTAGACCTAATCCGTATCATGCGTTGTTTTCTTTTTTTGCAGCTTGAACTGCACTCGTTCACTTGCATTGGTTAACGCAAAAAAAAAAGCGTTTGTATCGTCTGCTTCGTTCCTTTCCGTCTCCATCAAACATGGCAAATTTTCTCACTGCTAGAGAGAATGCTATCATGCAAATCAAACTTGCTAATACTTCGTTTGAAAACAACCTTATTCAATGTTCCAAAAGCAACCCCATATTACTGTTTTCTTACCTCAAGAATGATAATAAAACTGTCCCTCTAAGCTGTATCAAAAATGATGACAATACTTTCTCCCTTGATGATGTTACCATTGGTTCCAAGCTAAATCATTTTTTCTCCACAACTTTCCTTCCTGCATCTTCTCACAATCATATTCCACCTGCAGCTGGCGTCGTTCATTTCAGTGCGACCGATGTTCTTTCCTCTGTCCTATCCCTTAAGGTAGACCTTTCTTCAAGTCCTGATAACATTCCTCCTATTTTTCTTCGTAATTGTGCCAATTCTCTTTCCATCCCATTGGTTCACATTTTCTACAATTTTCTCTTTTCTAGTACCTTTCCTTCTTGCTGGAAGGATACTCATATCACTCCATTTCATAAATCGGGATCCCCTTTTCTTGTTACTAATTACAGACCTGTAAGTCTCCTCTCGTCCATTTCAAAAATCCTTGGACGGTTTATCTATTCTGATCTTTTTGATGAATGTTCTCAACTCAATATTATTCCGGCCACCCAACATGGTTTCTTTCCTAATCGTTCTTGCCTCACCAATCTTCTCTCTACATATGATCCCATTACCAAACTTATTGACGTTGGTCTACCATGTGACCTTGTTTTCTTTGATTTCAGTAAAGCTTTCGGTACTGTCTCACATGCTAAGCGTTTGTCCAAACTTGCTACTTTCGGTTTATCTCCTGGCATTATTTCCTGGCTTAACTCCTATCTACTCCTTAGGCGGCAACGGGTCATCCTTCGTGGTTCCTTCGCTCCGTGGCTTCACGTTACCTCTGGTGTTCCTCAAGGCTCCGTTCTTGGTCCTGTTCAATTTTATCATCTCTAAATTACCTTCTGTTATTCGCTCTCCTAATGCCTGCTATGTTGATGACTTAAAAATCTTCTCTGACTTTGTTTCCTGCAAATTACTTCAAGAAGACATCCAACGTGTTGCGCACTGGGCTATTACCAATTCCCTTCGTTTTCATACTGATAAATGTCACGTCCTTTACCTTGGGAATAATAATCCTCACTTTCCTTTCTATCTTTCTGGCAAACCTATCACTCCTGTTACTAATCATCCTGACCTTGGTATCCTTATTGATAACGCTCTAAAGTTCAATCTTCACACTGAAAATATCATCTACAAAATCTTCCGCAAAACCAATTTTGTACTGAAACGTTTCTCCAACCTTATACCCTCCCTGTTTGCTATTTTATGTAAAACCTTTCTTCTCCCAGTCTTTGGTTACTGCTCCCAAATTTGTCGTCCTTACAATATTTACTCACTTAATCATCTTGAAAACTGCCAACGTCGCCTTACCAAATGGTGTCACACTATTCGTTCCTTACCTTATTCCGATCGCCTACGTAAACTTGGGCTTTCCTCCATTCATGAGCGTTTTCATCGTGGCGACATGATACTTACCTACCAACTTATTCACATTCTTATTGATGTGAACCCTGTTCTTTCCCTCATTCCAAATGTCAACTTCACTCGTGGCCACCCACTCCGTATTTCTGGCACTGTATCTCGGACTAAACTTCGCTTTCACTTTTTCACGGAAAGGGTTGTTCAACCCTGGAACTCCCTTCCTCAATCTATTGTTTGCGCTCCTTCACTCAACGCTTTCAAATTACGCTATGATGCTCTAGTTGCTTAACTTCTTTGGGGTTTGGGGGGGGGGGGGGGGGGGGGGCTTCGTGCACCATCAATCTCTATTTCTATTTCTTTCTGATAAATTGCTTGATCTTTCTGCTTGACTCCTAGGACATAAAAAAATAATATTGACCTTCTCTTGAGATAACCGACATCGCATACTGTACTATTATAGTTTGCTTGATCGTTTTTATGTGGAAGATCTGTCAGTATCATAAGTGTTGCAGTAAGAAATCTCCTCTAGTGCAGCGAGACGACGCGGAATGAGCGAGCGATGCGAGCGACTCCGCTACTACGTCCTGAATGATGTAGACTAGCGGAGTCGCTCACTCATTCAGCGTCGTCTCGGTGCGCTCGGGGATATTTCTTGCTGCAACACTTATGATACTGACAGATCTTCAACATAAAAAAACGATCAAGCAAACTATAGGAGTATAGTATGCAATATCGGTTATCTCGAGAGAAGGTCAATATTTTTTTTACGTCCAAGGAGGCAGGCAAAAAGATCAAGCAATTTATAAGAAAAGCGATGTTTCTGATGACAAACGCTGCTTTTCGTTCGCTTTGCTCACTCAATCAGCGCAAACATTTCCATAGAAACGTGACTGAATCAATGTAACCACCAAGAACAGCACATCACTTGTAAATTGTGTTAGTATACACTTTATATGGGTTTTCTTGTTTTGCTCCGTACAGATTTTTCCATGGGGGTCTTATCCCTTTACTTTCTGATGATCCCTTACTTGGAGAAACATCTGCAGCACGTCAGATGTAATCTCTTACGAAGGTGAGAAATGAAAGATTGAAAGAGAGCAAACCGAGACACACATTGAAAGGATTTACTTTACGTGAAAATCGCTCGCTTTGCTCTTTCAATCCACGCACCTCCGTGCTTCAGAAACACGAATGTTTGACACTTTTAAAACCAAATCTATTATTTTGACTTTTCCCTGCATCAAGTCAGTATGAAACCAATTTTTAAGATGTATATGTGGTGTGTTGCAAAATACGTCCTCAGTGCATTCGTTTCCAGATCATCTCTCTTTGCTCGAGGAGGTTTTCATGAACAGACTATGACGTCATGAACAAACATGAAGAGGGTTTAAAAACGTTATTTTTTCATGGTTTTTCGCGTATTTGAGGGTGATAATATCAAGTTACAGCGATGTAAATAGGCCTATACTGTGCGCAATTTAATTATCTTTCGTTTGGTCCTACTCCCATCTTTGTAGGGGCTTTGGTTCCGGAGGAGTAGAGGTTGAATCACACAAGCAAACAAACAAACCCACAAACACATACGCATATCATACGTCCTTAGTGTAGACTAGCTGAGTCGCTCGCTTCGCTCGCTCATTCCGAATCGTCTCGCCACGCTCGAGAAGATTTCTTGCTGTAACACTTATGATACAGATAGACCTTCCACATAAAAAACAATCAAGCAAATTATAGGAGTGTAGAATGCGATATCGGTTATCTCGATAGAAGGTCAATATTTTTTTTACGTCCAAGGAGGCAGGCAAAAAGATCAAGCAATTTATCAGAAAAGCGATGTTTCTGATGACAAATGCTGATTCTTCGTTCGCTTCGCTCACTCAATCAGCACAAACATTTCCTCAGAAACGTGACTGAATCAATGACACCACCAAGAACCACACATCACTTGTAATTTGTGTTAGCATACACTTTATATGTTTTTTTCTTGTTTTACTTATTTTAAGAATATTTTTCTTTACGTTTTGCTCAGTACAGACTTTTCCATGGGCGTCTTATCACTTCACTTTCTGATAATCCGTTACTTGGAGAAACATCTGCAGAAAATCAGATGTAATCTCTTACGAAGGTGAGAGATGAAAGATTGCGAGAGTAAAGCGAGATACACATTGAAAAATTTTAGTTTACGTGAAAATCGCTCGCTTTGCTCGCTCAATCCACGCACTGCCGTGCTTCAGAATCCAAGAAAATGACGCCCTTCCAAAACCAGTCTATATGGGTCTGTTTTTTCCATGCATCAAGTCAGTTGATACACATTCAGGTCCACCCATCCTTTCAGCCATCCTTCCTTCCACCCTTCCGTCCATCCTACCTTCCACCCATCCCTCCTTCCATCCATCCATCCATCCTTCCTTCTATCCATCCAACCTTCCTTCCTTCCTTTTATTCTTCCTTCGATCTATCCATCCTTCCTTCTATCCTTCCATTCATTCATCTATCCTGCCATCCTTCTTTCCATCCTTCCTTCCTTTCCTTCCATTCGTTCTTACTTCCTTCCATCCTTCCTTCGATCCATCCATCCATCCATCCTTCCTTCATTTTTTCCTCCTCTTTCCTTCCATCCATTCTTCTATTGTTCCTTCCATCCTACATTCCATCCATACGTCCTTCCATCTCACATCCTTTTTCCTCTTTTCCATCCTTCCATCCATTCTTAATTCGTTCCTTCCTTTCATTCATCCTTCCTTCCTTTTTTTATCCTTCCTTCCATCTTTCCATTCAATATTTCTTCCTTTCTTCCTTCATTCCATTCTTCAAAAACACGAATGTTTGACACCGTTTTAAAACCAAATCTATTGTTTTGAGTTTTCCATGCATCAATTCATCAATTCATTGGTTAATACAAAACCAATTTTAAGATGTATATGTGGTGTGTTGCAAAATACGGCCTCCGTGCATCCTTTTCCAGATCGTCGCTCTTCGCTCGCAGAGGTTTTCATGAACAAATTATGACGTTATGAACAAACATGAAGAGGGTTTAAAAAAACGAACTTTGACGGTATTTTTTCAGGGTTTTTCGGATATTCAGGGTCATAATATCAAGTTACAGCGATGAAAATAGGCCTATACTGTGCGCAATTTAATTATCTTTTGTTTGGTCCTACTCCCATCTTTTTAGGTGTGTTTGTTCCGGGAGAGTAGAGGTAAGTAGTGTAATCTCTGCGACTCTATGCCAGATCGGCTACTTCCACAATACTAAATTCTTATCGCCTTATCTGTGACGTCACAGATAAGGTGACGTATTGGGTTAGTGTTAGTATGACTACACATTTTTATAGTGACTTGCACTTTTTTTTATTAAATTTTGCGTGGTGTCTACCTCTTTTGAAGGTTGGAGTCAGAAAGATGGCTTCCGGTTGTAAGTAATATGTAAGGCCTGCTCGCCCTCTGATTGGTCGAGAGTCGGTCACGTGAGCGGAGGGCGTTTCCGGTCGACCCTAAAGTGGTAGGAATTGGAACTAAAAATGGAGGTTACTAACCTATCGTGTCGTCATTCAGAGTGGAAGAAAAATAAAAGGTCGTTTTTTCTGTCAAATTTGTTTTATTACATGTTGTAACAAGAATCTCAGAATTTAATCTTCATAAAAATACAACAGTTCAAACAAAAAAAATGACAAAATATGTTGTTACAAGTTTGAATCAATAAGAAAATAACATTGTTGATACACGTTATCGGTTTTACCTTTTTTACAATGTATTACCAGGTATGGAATAATGTCCATACGATAAACTCCTAATGCCATCACTTAATAGATACCGTTTTTTATCGTAAGCGGTTAAACACAGTTTGTACTGTTCTTCGGTCACTAGCTGGTGAGGTTTACTCCGAAGAAAATTCATCTTAAAACAATATACATTTTGATTATGTAGTACATCAACGTAATGCCTGTGAGTTACTTCTTGTTTCAGTACATGTCTCTGGATGCCTTTTCCAACAAGTTTGTTAACATCGCCATAAATCAACGAATACATTTTAGCTTTCAGGCCTCAAAATTCTAGAATGGAGACGGAACAAGTCTCGTCTTTAAAAATACCTGGCACTTTCTTGTTCCGGGTCGAGTACAAAGCATGATCTGTAGGATAATCATTCGTATCGTATCTATCTAGATACAACGACATGTCTGCGTATATATTATCCGTAAAGATTTCATAACATAAGGAACATAAGGAATCGGTGTCTGTGAACAACAATGAAGCATTGTTTCCATACAAGGTTTTTATATGTCCGTAGTGAAAAGCAAACATTAATTACTTGCTCAGATCGAGAACAGTGAACCCAACATAAATTCGAAGTGATAGAACCACTTTGGTTTTCCTCATCTTAAAAATAACAACATTTTCATCAAAAACAACGAAGTTCTCCATGTTTGGTTTTGAAGTCAGTTTCCTCGCTTTACTCTCAGTGGTTACAATTTTAACGCTAACTCGCTTCCTCAATTGTTCAACCGTCTTACCGTACAGAGAATTCGGCATTGTCTTATAAAAATGTTTGTGGAAAGTGTTAATGGCATGTTGACGTTTTGCCATATTCAGTTCAATGTACGGTTTTAACCAAGCTTTCTGCGCAAATGACAAAACACGATAAATCTTACTCATTACTAAACCTTGTGAAAGATAATACTTTAAGACTCTATAATGAACAATATATTTTGATTTGGGATGCAAATTTGGAGCGAGTTTTCTAGAACTGTCCGAAAGGTTAAGAATCCTATGCAAATCTTGACAATAAGGTGACAGCTGCTCGTAGCAGATGAGCATTGATTCGGGACACAATGGATAATCGGAATGAAGGTCGTGCAAGTGCGGGAGATAATCCAGGTCCACTTCTAGAATGTTACCTTTTGCTGCATCGTCTTCTATGGCAAGAATGTCTAAATCACGGATTTGTTCTTCCGTCAACCACATAAAATCCCAAAAGGCAGCACTTAACTGAGGCTCCACCCATACAGGTTATTGGCATCCAAATGTATGATGTACGAATGAGGTTTTTCAGGACAATACTTCTCACCTATAAATGGGTTATTGGCACGTGCAAATCGTTTCGTTACCATACTCACACCTCCTCGTATTCCTCTTTCAATGAATAAGTGTTGATCGATGTCGGTCAACAACTCCAACTGAATCTTTGTCATTTTCAATGCGGCCGAAAATGTAAGAACGGGGCTGTTGTAGTAATGAGCAGGATCTAACTTGTAACATTCTAAACAAGTCTTTCTGAAGTCTGTAAATACACAAGATAATAAAAAAACAATCCAAACGCAAATATAAATTAAAGTAATCTGCAAATATTATACAACCGATCTCGTTCCAAACCTTTAATGTGTATTCATAGTCCTCGTCACTGACACCTTCTTTAGTCAAACTAGAGAAAAAAGCTTCTTTTGGGGGTAAAGCCTTTTCCTCAAATCTAGCATAAGAGTCTAAGTATTCATAGGGAAATATCCCTTTACGCTTTAACAAAGGCCATTGCTCCGGATATTCATACTTGAGAATATCAAGTTGGGAATCTTCCAGCAATGACATCAATTTGTCTAAAGACGACGGCAAAAATTTAAAAGAATCCAAGTATAATACATTATCAATTTGAATAGACATGTAATGTTGCACATTTTGTGGAATGACACTCACATTTGGTTTACCAAAGGTTGAAATACCTTGCATTATGAGATGCCCATCATACCGAGTCAGATTATGAAAGAACACAGCCATTGTTTTCTTAAAATTGTATTCGATATTACATTGCGAGTGAGCCGGACCTCTATAAACACCCGTATAGTGGTCGTGATTGCGAACCTTCATTTCACCATCGACAATGAATTCTTCACAAATATGACACAAGTTATTGTTTCCAGAGTGAATTTTGTCAAATTCTGTCATTACTAATGATTTTGGTTGTTTTAATAAAGCTCGCGTTTCTACATACTCAGCTTCGATGGCTAAGAGAAAGCGTGACACGCAATCAGAACCTCTATACAGTTCGCTAGATATCACCTCTCCTAAACAATCAATCATAACGTAACAATAACCACAAGGTTCGTGTAAGTGATATTCGTACGTGTAGGAATTCTCATCATTAGGTTTACATCCTTGTATAGGAGTTAATATCGACTCAAAGTCTGCGTATACCACAAATGGGACAGCCAACTGATTCGCAAAATTGTTAAACTTCATAATATTCTCCCCAGGTTCTGGCATAACAATTCTTTGCGCTTTATGTTGTTTACAATACATTTCATGTTCAGATAATGCATTTCTTTCGTGTTGAGGGCACAAACAGTGTGCACAAGTATACCTATTGAAAACACTGTCTGATATCAATCGATTAAAATTCTTAATAAAACAATAGTGGTTGTCTTCCAACAATATCAACCTTACTATTTCGTCTCCATTCCTCTCGCTCATGTAGAGTGGATAGACCTCTTTGTCAGAATAACCGTAAACGTTAATCTTTAAATCGTTTAAAATTTCAAATTTACGAACATAATGCAAAGGTACTGGATAAGAGAATTCATCAACACATAGAGTGTGTAACAAATGCTTATAATTGCTCACCCTATTAGGATGACTTGTAGTAGGATGTAAGGTGGCTAATATGGAATATTCAAAACATTTTAAATCGTAACACTTGACATTAACTATTGCCTTTTTATGAGCAAGAACAGAATCTAATGGTTTGTAACAACATCCAGCTAAGGGTTGATATCTCGCAAAATGAAGATCCAAGGCAAGAATATTCCATAAAACCCAACCAGAACCTATCTTTTGGTAATGCTCTAAACGTCTTAACAAGTCCAAGTAAACCTCTTTTAAAACATCTTCAATTCGATCAAGACGCAACACTGTGTATGGTTTTGTACATAAATAAATGGAAATTGTTTTCGAAGGAGGTTTGTGTAGTTCGAGCTTGACACTCGTCACAAGTTTAACTTGACGAAGGCTGCTACAGACCTCTTCAACTAAAAAATACAACTGCTCGTGTAAACTAAACAAAAATAATTCCAAATTTGGATGAAGAGGTTCGTCGTCCGGAAACACATAACTAAATCTTGAAATATAATTCCGAAAAGAGCTTCTGGTCTTCTTGGACAAAGAGATTGTTTCATTGAGATGAATATCTGGTCTGTTCGGCGCAACATGAGAACGATGAGGGTGGCGGTTCAGTTCAATTCTTGAAACAAACCCTTCGTTACACTGACTGCAAACGTTTTGAGGAGCTGTAGGTGATGGAACATGAGCGCGTATCTGGTGAAGAAGAAGTGTACGACGGTTTTCAAAACGTCGGCCGCAAACAACACAGTTTGCATCAGCATCGGCTGGGTGACAATTGCGTAGATGTCTCAGAAGACTGGTTCTGTGTCTATACCTCGAACCACACGTTTGGCAAACAAACATCCTCACACATTGAGTGCATCCAGACTTGTGCATATCGAATCGACTGGTGACAAGTCTTCAGCCGATTGTGGAGGCGTTGCCCTCAAGTAACCTTGTGGCATCCGTAAAAAAATAAAAAAAATCATGTTACGAAATTGTAAAGTTAAAAAACTAGAACAAGAAAAAAACAATAAATGAAAAAAAAATACATACTTTGTCAGTCGTGTAGGGCGGTGTAACTTTATTCGTGTGAGATGATGCAAATAAAGGTGTGTCTGCTTCGATGATGGTAAAACGTCGTAGGAAGGCTACATCTTCTGGAGGTTGACATCTATTATCACCTTGCCTTTAAATAATATTTTTTGTTTTCCAATATTGAAAGCTCTGTTATCTACCAAACGATATAGGGTCAAAATGGAAGACTCAAGGAGTTCTGAAGAACAATCTGGAATGTAGACGTAGCAATCGTCGCGTCTGACACCTGTAAAAGATGCAATTGTCATGACGTAACCCAATTCGCAAATGTCTGGTAGTATCACTTCAACGAGTAACGTTTTGCCAATTCCCATTGAACCGTAAATGTAAACACCTTTGACTTCTCTGTCTTGCAAGGCGTTTGCTGCAAGTGCGCTCCACAAAGGTGTTGGTTCTTTTAAGAACTCTGTTTTCAATATTTCATTCTCTATCCTATTTAGAGTAATTTTTCGTGTCGTGTGATAACTGTCGTAGTAAGTTTTAATTATGTCGTGTAAATCAAAATTGTTCAGAACAAATGGGTCAAGGTGGCTGAACGACAGACTATCTTCGCAAAATCGTACGAGCTGCATACCAAATGAAAGGTCGGGTAGGCTACATCCGAGAATTAAGGCGAAAGGATCAATCGTTGTTATATATTTTTTAAACATTCCAGCTTGAGAACGAGTAATGATCTCCATAGTTAGCTCTTTGTCGATTAAACCACCATCATCTTTAAACCCAGCTTGCATCCCCTCGATAAAACTTTTGATTGCTTCCATTTTACAATCCACTAAAATTCTGACCAAGTGTCCTGCTGAGACTGTTTCGATGCCTATGCAAAACATTTTCAACCTTATCATTTGGAACATGTTGTGGTATAGTGTTCTTTTCACAATATCAATTCCCTCATCGTCGGTCCCCTCCAGGCGAAATTTTATTAAACAGTGTGGCATTCTAGAAAGAATAAAGAAAATATTAAGAGAATGCTGTATAATCACATTTTAAGTTTATTAATACATTTTACAAAATTGTACACATAACGTTCGCGGAAAGCTGTTTTCTTTAATTTGTTAACAATGTAATCGGGAGTAAATACCTTGGTTCTCATAATTATTAAAAAAATTACAATAATGTCCACAGGGAGAAGATGTTGGAGATTGAATTTGAAACTTGTTGCGCCAAATCTTCTTTCCATTCCAATCACTCAAATACTGTCGAATGTGGTAATTGTTTTCTAAGTTGAAACCAAAAGAGTAAAAAAACTCGGAAGTCTTAATTCCATTCTTCATTTTGTTCAATCCGATGACAGACCAATGGCTTCCCGGCGAAGTGCATGTGTCATGATTAACGACTAGAAATGATTCTTTTCTATTAATTACAACAGGTAAGTGGTTTGCGGGATATGTCCCCAGGAAAGTTGGACATCTACTTCTCAAGATGTCATTGATCTGCTTCGTGTTCATCCTTCCAGGAACACTTCACGATCAAAAGTAACTTCTAAAACCTTTGGTATCTCGTAATAAATCAAAACGTTAGTCGCTTTTGCGAGAGCAGCGTCGAATCTAAGTTCTATTCTGACGATACCTTGTCTGTTGAGTGAAACGTGAGAGCGTGAATTTCTGGCGCAACCATCCAGAGTCAGATCATAAGCAAACATACAATGTTTTCTAGCAAAATCTGTAATCTCGATGCCATTACCTACGTTTTGAATTGATGTGTCTAATCCGTGAAATAAATTCATGTAGGCTCGGGTGTAGGTCATGGAACTAAAGTCAGGTTGTAGTTGTTTGTCTATTTGTTCCCCGTCTACAGTGAGCGATAAGTAGTTCAAACCGTGATTTTCAAATATCCAAGGATCTTTTTTGTAAACGCCCGTGTACGTTTCGTTGTCAACAAAACAAATCAAAACAAAAGACGGCACCTGTCCTTGAAAAACGTTGTCAATAAATGCCGAAGTCCGCTAGAGATAGTTTGGATTTTAATGTCGCTACGAACAAAAGAATATTTTGCGCTATTTTCTTGCAGTGTTGTCATGTGAGATGATAGAATGGATGGGGACGGTCTAACCTTTTTTACAAACAAAGCAGCTGCTTCTATTTGTATTTTTGGTTTATAAGTACCAGCGGGCAGCATTGTACAACTTGAGCGAAAATTCAGGCTTTGATAAAACGAAACGAAACTTGACATTAACATTGCTCAATAAAGGTTTCGACAAGTTGCAGGCTTCAGTATGAATTCGCCCCATTAACTCTATACTTTTAGAATTTGTGATAGCAGCTTTCCTGTTATCTACAGTATTCCACATGGCAGCTCCCAATTGACAGTCTTTAGCTGCATTACAGTAACTGAGCAACGTTTGCATGTAAGCTTTATATCGATAGGTGTCGCTACCTCCAGAAATTAGATTCCCGTTGAAATAACAGTCCACTTGTGAAAAAAGAGATTGTAGAAATAGGTTAGTAGGCGTTATGAAAGCACTCAGTGCATCAATAAGATCTTCTCCAGCAGCGCTTACAACTTTAAGTTTTAAATAAATACAGGTTTGCGCCAAGTCCAAATAGTCTGCTGTTCCATCAATCTGAAATTCTATAGTTGAACTAGGTGTTGCAATAGGTCGGTATTCCACATACTGGTTGCGTTCTGTAGACACTTGCGTTGGTGGAACTTCAAATATATCCAATTCTGATTTCAAACACTCAGAAGATGAAGGATGAATGAAAGACATTTTTAAAAAATAGTATCTCGAGCCGCTTTCTTATTTTTCTTCTTCTTTTTCTGACTAACTTTCACTGTTCGTCGTCTCTTAGTAGCATTTGTCTTGGGAGCGTTGTGTCTTCTCTTGCGACTGCTGCCAGATTGACTGAACTTCGCCTTAACATCACCTAATATCTGTTCACCAGTCTCCTGTAATCTATCCTTTGCGCTCTGTTTAAAATTTGTACCAGCAATTAAATCTTGCGCAATATTACTTCCGGCTCCTAAAGCTTTGCGTCCTAAATAGCTGCCAACTGAACGAACGAAAGGCATTGCGTATTTAGATATACTAGCAAAGATGTTTGCCAACCCATGCCCGGCTTGATGTCTAGTGCCTGAATACACGTTTAAACCTCCAGCTTGTCTTCGATAATGAGTCGTATAAGGACAGCAGGAAGCCATTGTTTTACTCACGACCTTTTCCGCCTGACGTGCAAAGTGACAATGGTGTGTCCTTGGGAAGAGAACGGTATTATATCACCGTACGCGTCACAAAATTTAATTTCTATTGTTTGCACGTTATGCTGTAACAGCGAATAATAATGGGGAGAAGTGAATATAACAGACTGGCTCGAGCCTAACTCTCCTACAACATTAGTAATTCTTAACAATTGAGAATAACTGTTGCAGACAGGTCTCGGATTTATTATATTGGTGTAAATCCAAATATAATCTGGAAGGTTGTTGTTATCATGAGGTGATGGGTTAACAGCTGTAACGATTAATTCAGCTCGAGTTTTGTAAGATATACTTTTATCGAGAATGACTACAACACCTCCCTTTGTAGCGCGACTCCCATCATCGCGATAAGGGGAAAGAGGTAATTGATTTGGTTCAAAACCTAACCTGCGAGCCATTCGTTGTCCCATTAATAATCGAATATACAAATAGTAGTTGGTCTTATGTCATTATGAATAACGTAACGTTTTATGCTGGTATTGTAACTAATTCTAGGCCTTTTCCTCTTTTCATAATCCAAGTCTTGAAAAGGATGCTCTTTCCCCTTATAATTTTCAAATTTGCCTCTCCTAAACTCTGAGGGTATCGTAACTGATACCAGCGCTTGTGCATTTTAGTTTGTATTCAATGGCCGTGGGAGTCATTATATCTAAATTTAAAACATTTAAGATTACATCATCCTCACCAGCTCTCATTAAAAAAGGTTTATAGTCCATTCTTAAAGGAAATTGCATCTCTACCAAGGCGACCTCATATTCGGCCGAGAGGTTAAGTGTTTCTGGGAGATAATTCTTGTAATGAGCCAAAGTGTTATCAGGAAAGACATCCATACTGCCATTAGACGGAAGAGTGATGTACAGATTATCGAGGAGGTCCATCTTGAACGATATCAGTTACCCAACTGTTGAATTTCGAACCCCAACCAGCCCATTTAACGTAAAAATGAGTCACGCCTGCTACTTTTTTTTCCTCAACACACATTCTATTCTGTAAACATTATCATGTTTTATAATAGGTTGTAATTCATGGCTGTAAAAAGTACCTTTAATGGGCGTAGAATCATAATCCTTTAACGTGTAGACAGGTGTTTTGTAAAGTTTATTTTTAATTTTGCTGGCAATTGTAAATGTTTCTCTAGTCCACTTTGGGATGTAGCCTGGTGTAAAAATGTGTCTTATTTTTGGTATGCGGACCAACTGACCTACTTTCAATCCACTAGCGCCACCGTACAAATTTTTATAAGCTTCACGCTCCTTCTTTCTGGTTGTAATTTCGGAAGGTGCTAACTTGATGCTAGTATCAAGAGAATTATTGTACGAATTTACAATCTTATCCAAGACATCTATATAGTTGTAGCTACCTGTATAGGTAAACCAACGAAATATTCGACTTTTCACCGTTTTTATGACTCGCTTCGCGATACTCGCCTTGATTGAGCGATTATAGGTGTGATACTATTTAATATTAAGAGAGTCGAGTAAGGATCTGACAGCTACAGAAGTGTATTCTGAGCCTTCATCAGAATGCAAGTAAAGTGGTGTCTTGTCTTTAAACACTTTCTTTAAACTGTAAACCATAGCTACTGCTGATTTGTTTTTTAAAGGAACTGCTATGAGATATTTAGTTAACACGTCGATTGCGATCAAAACGTATTAAAAATTGATATTAAAAGGAGCATATTTCTTTAGGTCAATGAGATCCGACTGCCAAATGTGATCTTTTCGTGCAGCTATGAAAGGGTTACGTGTAAGTTTGTGTCATTAGTCTTTCTATAAAGTGTAAGCCTCTTGAGATTTTAAGAATTCGTCTACTTGCTTTCTACTAAAACCATATTTTTTAACTTCAACATACAGCCTCTCTTTACCTCCTAATGAGCCTTCAGAATTAGGATCGAAGTAGATGTCTTTTAAGGTCGTCATAATCAAAAGTATTGACTGTCATCCAACCAACTCAAATCTTTCTCAGTTTTTTTTTTTGGTGTTGGAAACTTTCTTCTCCGCGATGTTACATGACCTAACAAAGTATTAAGAGATTGCCAACCCGGTAACTTGTTAGCAACACGTTTTGCATGTTTTGTACGTGAGAAAAACCCATACACTAAATCTGCGACGTTAGATTTTTTTAATAGGGCGACCTTGGAATAATAACTCACCCTTTTCGTTCCAAGAAATGTCACCATCCACTAAACGTTCAGCTACTAACGTTCTGTAATTAATAGGAACCGTTTCTACCAATTCATCGATGCTAGGTTTTCTGGCCGATGCACCATCATCCTCAGTGTCTGTAGTCTCAGTCTGTTCTGACGCGGTTTGAGGCATTGCAGCCGTTTTTAAAGTTGTAGTTGGAGGATTTACAGCGCTGCTAGTAAAACTAACTTGTAAAGGTTCCTTTATTTTACCCTGTTAACGATAATTCAAATACCGTTGCAATATTTGTTGATACAACATAACTTTCTGATGATCGTCAACATTATCTTGTTCTAGAATACTTTTCATTTGTTCATCCAACTCACTAAGAGGTTTTTCAAATGGTCTAACGCCAGGATAGTTCGTTAATAATCATTTTTTTGTACATTATTAGCGTGAAAAAATACTACCTAATAAACTGATTACAGGCGGGATCAGCGCGCTAAGAAAACCTTCACCTTTTTGATTTTAAGTCTAGATTTAAACTTTTTTTTCTGCTGACACGTTTCGTAGCTAACAATTTTAAAACAGTTTTGTATTTTCTTAACCTATTTTTTTTATTGATACTTAAGGATATTTTACCTCGTAGCATGTTCAGACAGCAGCTATTTAAAACATCGAGCACGGTCGGACAGTGAGTGAGTAAGGTTTTTTTCACGGAGTGGTGAACCTTAGATGATGCTAATAGCTCGAGAAGCGGAATGCAATGTTTCACTTGGTTCTTCTTCATTGTTTTATACAGACAATTGGATTCTGGTATAGGATACAACTACGATAACGAAGTGTGGGGTCCGTCGTTGCATGGAGGTCTAACAACAAATGAGTGAATGGATTTTGCGTGGCGTCATTATATACCTCGCACAGGAAGTTAGCGCATCCTAACTGCGACCCCAACGTTTTCACCTGAGACTGATTACGTGGACTTTGTATCAGCACAATATAGGTCGAACAAACAGAAATGGTTCTCAAATTTTTATGAAACATATTTTGCACAGGTAAAATACGAAATAGATTCTTGTGATGAGAATATTTCACAAATATATCAGTTATTAAACATTTCTGATTCGTCAAATCACACATCTTGTCATCTATTAAAACGATAGTGGCTTGATCAGAGTCGATACCTTCTATCATTGCACAGTCTACTTTTTGAGAGAATACTAATGGTATGCAGCAATTCTGTTTCAAACGGTCATAGGCTTTTTGCCAAATATCATATATTACGAGACATTGGGTAGGTTTTGGAGTAATCAACTGTTGATTATTTAAAATTAGGTCAACCGCAAACTCTGTTTTCCCCGAATTAGGTTGTCCTGCAATGATCATAGCAGCTGGAAGATGCAACCTACAATCAACACACTCCATTCTTCAAATAACAAGAAAATAACAATTTTACAGTATTTTATACTATTTTTAATCTGCACACATTTTACGATACCAATCCAAATATGCAATGATAAAAGGGAACCGAGCAGAGTATTCAAACAGAAAAGAATCAAATTTAAAGTCAGTATGTAAATATGTTTCACACCATCTAATGAGACGCATCTCGAAACACAAATAATTCAGTTCCTTAGGTTGCAATAGTTCGAGCATTTCAGGATCTTTTTTACACATTGTCGTAATCCAATGCTTTCGACTTGTTTCACTGATGAGTGCACGCACAGCACAGTCTGTAGAAAGTTCAGTCAGTTTTAACAAATTTATCACTTTCTCTCACGGTGTTGCACTCTTGAAATGCAAATAAAGCTATAAATGCTCCCCCAGCTGCGATTTAGCATGTGACACTAACTCATATTTACCACTAAAAAGTGTCATTGTTGTAAAAGATTGTCCTCTCGCTAGCAAATTGTTGGATACGAAGCACACTATTCCATAAGCTTCGCACGTAGCTTTTTCTGTAAGATCCATCCTACTCTCACAACAGTCTGAAGGCAACTGAATTATTTCGTTTTAAAATGTTTAAAACATAATAAAAAAAAAACTCACCCGATAAGGTGTATCAACATTTTTATGTCATTATTTTAACCTTTGTTCTCCATCTCAGATTTCAATTTCGTCACCATGACGTCGATAGCAGGTGCTAATGACCTCAACGTGGAAAATGAGCTTGAACTTAAATTGTATTGTTTACCATCTTCACGTTGGAAAACAATGTATTTCCGGTTGTTTTCAATCTGAGGATTTGGCCTTGATCTAGTTCTACGTGCATGTCTCCATCGACCACGTTTGTTTGAATAATGTCGAAATTATCTTTGAACAATTTTCATTGTTGCAGCGACAATGGAATACCGTTTTTGGATGGAAAAAACCTCGACGTTGCTCTAGTGTAGTCTCTTAAATGAATAAGAATATTTTCTGCGTATATGCCAACATTCAGAAAAGCGTGGACGGTGACACTAAATGGGAGAGACATTGTTGGCAAGAGTATGGAAGCCATTTTACTAATAAAAAAAAGAGAGAACAAAGTCACATTAGTCTTTATTCTTTTTAAAAATATACCTAATAACATGTAAAAAAAAACAATTGTAAACTTACCTGATTTCAAGTTGAAGACTTGTCTGACACTTTGAACACAAGTTAAACTCTTGAGGACGTGTGAAGCTCTCTTGAAAAGCTTTCCCTTTTTGTATGAAACTTTTAATCTCTTAAAATCATGAGATGGCAATAACCGTTTTTGAATGTCATGATCAGACTACGCGACATTTTTCAAGTGAACAGGTTGGTGACCTAACTAAAAACTGTAACATCATGCTTATTATTTTAGGTGTTTGTCCCCGAAAACTGAAATTAGAGATGCGATTGAAAGATCGTTCATCTCTACAGCCTCTTCCTAGTGTCGAACAAGAAAAAATAAAATCGAGATTAAAATGAGTGACGTTGCATTCCATCGGGTAAAGATTTCATCACAACTGCCATTGGAAGAGGAAACACCATTGAGAGAAAAGTAAGTATTCTTTGCAGACATTTTATTTAAAGATGTTTATTCTTTAATTTTTTACATATAGAAAAAAAATTACTACTCTACAAATGAATAATAAATATCAGCTTTTACAATGCTGTGAAAACCATTTGGTTTTCTGAAATATGTTGGAATTTCATCAACGTTAAAAACCTCTAGCCTCTTTCTTTCCTCAACTAAAATTGGCTCACTCAATTTTAGAGTTCCGAAACGTTCAAAAGCTTGTTTTTCTAGCATCATTTCACGGTCACCAAGCATAAATTTAACGAGGAAGTTGGTTCTGGGATCTTCAGAAAATACGATCACTTCCTCTACAGCAATTTTCTTCGTTGTAAAAAAAATCATTTTTCCAGCGTTTATTGGCTAAGGCTGGTGTAGTGTTTGTAAAAGTTATTGTTTGCAAATTCTTGATTTTTTGAGCGTCGACGTAACGTTTTGTACAAACATCATTTTCGTCATTTGGATCAGACACGTTAACAATACGATTCTGATTAGCGTTAAAACAGTTCTGATTCGAATTCAATGGAAGGAAATTCTCACGTGCGTAGCTTAGATTAACAGCATCGCCTTCATATACAGGTGTTCCTAAATTAGCAGTGTGTTGCCCCTTTACGTTATAGTCCATATTTTCTTCTGGATCCGGTCGTAAGTAGTCACTTGCTTGAAAAGCTTGAAAAGTATACTTTTGTTCGTGTAAAATATCTTCCTGTGCGTCTAAACGATTGTTCAATTGTTCCTTCAGTCATCTTAAAGCGGCGTAATATTCTTCAGAATTTTCGTTAATTGCCTCATTACAAACAGTAACTGTTTGATTTGACGGTTTTTGAACGATATCACCCAACTCCCTAACTGTCTGCTCAATGTCAACATTTTCTAAACTTGTAACTTCTTGTTGATCCATTTTCCCGTCTTTGAACTGAACTTGACGACTCATCTCCACGAACAACAAACAACGAATGAGCTTGTCTCATCTCCGCAAAGAGTTTTAAATCATTTTCCTGATCACGTGATTCTGTTTTTTTTATAGATGCCAAACATCTACACAAATCCCGAAACGGGAGAAAATGAGCTGTAAGTAATATAAGATGAAAACTTTTAAATAACATTTTTTAAATCCCTTTTTAAACAAAAAACGATTTTTCCTTCCTTTTTTAGCATGCCGATAGTGTCTGCCATTGTACAAAATTTAACACGAATGATGCAGGCAGCAATAGAAAAGTAAGCTACTCCAGATTTAAAAAACATTCTTTAAAAAGTATTGTTCTATTCGCTAATTCTTCGACTTCTTTACAGCGAAAAAAAAAAGAAAAAGAAATCCAGATGACGAAGACGGACCAACTCCCAAAAAAAGAAAATTAATGTAAAAAAATTTAAATAAATGTAAAGAAAACGTCCACTTTCGTATCTTTTAAATATTCTTTCACATACGTACTATTAGAAACCACAATAGCTTGACCAGGTTCGATAAGTATGTCTGTCTTTGGAATTTCTTCCATTGTTTTCAAGTAACTAGGTTTGTGGAACATAAACGGATTCCTTCCAAAATCCACTCTAACCATTAAATCGACATTCTCTTTTTCACAAAACAAGGAAATTCTCGTCAGCTTTGCTTTTCGTGTCATAACAAAACTAGCATCTCGAGCAAAAACAAACCAGGGTTGATTAAGCTGGGCATTAAAATTGAATGACACAAATAAATTATTTGTGAAATCGACATACTGTTTATTAGCTGCATCGGTGGATTCAGTAGGTTGTGAGAGGTTCTATATCATTTTGTTTTTGGAGTCGAAGACGTTACGTTGGCTATTTAATGAAAGACGATTTTGCTTGCACCACGATAAGGTGGTGACGTCACTAGAGTGGAGAACCGGAGCCACATTCGTTATTCTTTTACCGTTAGCTAAATACTGAGGATCACCGCTTGAATCCGTTTGTAGTGAACGTCTTTTTAAGTTTGCAACTTCTTCTTCCAGTAAACTATTACTAAGCGAAGCCTCCATTATTCTCGTTTCAAAAGTACTTTCAAGTTCATTCTTGGTATCCAGAACATACTGTCTTATCTCCCCGCTCGTATTGCCAACCATATCAAATAGCAGGTTTATGACCGAGGTTGTGAATGTCTGTATGAAGTCGCTTAACCTTGTAATTGCCGTCTCATTAAGACGGGCATTAAGTGCACCGTCTGACATTTTTGAAGCGAATGAACTCTGAGTTGGGAGGCGTAACTTTAGTATCAGCGAGAAATTTTTATTTTTATTTTTGTTTACCACTATCGATTTACAGTACAGAACGCTGTTTGTTTTCTTTTTTTTTTTTTTAATTCATAACTTTCGCTGCTATCTTGACCTTCACAACTAAGCAGCTCTTGGGATGCCACTGTTTGTACGGGAGTAGAATCTTTAGCAAATAACATTGACAAAAAATTCCTTCGAATAGCTTCTGTTGAAAGTAGAACGATTGTAGGCACAATTGACGAAACCATCATTTTTGAAAGGCAAATCACAAACCCCACATCCACTTTTTCCTTAAAACGTATGAAACAATAGAGTTCGACAGATTCACCTCCGATGCAATACGAGTCAATGGAGCAGCTCGTTGCATGATAGGCTAGCGATCTTGCGAATATCTCCTTTGTAAGTCTTGTGTTGCCATATTGTATCACAAGTCCGTAGACATGACAAGGTTTCACCTCCGTTATTTTTAAAATGCGTTCGCACGAATCAATGAAACTCGATCCTACCTTCGGGTTTAATGCACTTGAAGGAGCATAAACGTTTCGAAGTCGTTTTTCAGATGAAGAAATGTCTTTCATCGAGGATAAATCGGTTTGTGTATAGTCCTGGGGCATATGTGGTGCCGTGGGATTTTTCGTGATGAAATTGCGTGACCACCTGGAATACATTCCTCATATGCTCTGCAGTCATGCCTTACCAGGTGTTTTGCTTGAATTTGTGGCAGAAGGCCTGTGTGACGTCATAAATCAAAGATGGCGGCCGCTCCGGACATATACGGGGATAATCGGTCATAACTCCTTTCATGGTTACCCAAACAGAATTTTGTGCTAAACGTTTTATGTTCGCAATAAAATTCTGAGCAAAAAAGGTTATTATGAATTTCGTGATATCTCTTAACGTTTCGGAGTTTCATTATAAATACTTCTTGTGTTTAGTAATCTACTAATAATATTCATTCCGGCAAAAGTTATGAAGCGAGTGAAAATCAATCACTGTAAAAACACGTGCAACAATCACTTTAAAGTTGACTACAATTACGATGCACGTCGCGAATCATTGCTACCTTGCAAACAATGCCTGGTTGCGTGATTGTGGCATTGTGGGCGGGCTATAGGTTTTGACTGTTGGACTTTCATAGTTGAGTTAAAAAAAACGATCCGTGTTTCAGCTAAGAACGGACAACTTTAAACAAAATGACGATTCGTTGTTCATTTCGAGGCCCCCTAATGAGCCTCGAAATTAACATCCTGATACGATGGAAAGGCGCATATCTATCGTAGATGGAGAATTGGACAGCGAAGTTGAATTGTTTTAAAGTGGGCGGCAACAATCTTTGCATGCGTGAGCAAATGAAGAAAAATGATTTGCAACAATTTGATGGTGCGTAGTGCCGACGTGAATTGTTTCAAAGTTGATGGAAACAATCACGGAGATTACCTTGCAGCAGGGGGTAGCTTGTGTACTGAATGCCAACTTCTCAGTGAAACTGTTTTTTAGCATTCAGTAAATCACAAGTATGCGTCTTTTCTGGGTCTGGGTGTACTAATGAAATATTCCAAACGCTACTGACTTTCTTAAGAACACCAAACACCGTGTCCGGGAGAGGTTATTTGAAGTAGGGGGCTGGGGGGGGCCGGCCCGAAATGGAGGGGAAGAGGGGAATTGAGGCTTAATGGCGCGTCGACAACTTGGTCATTAGCACCAACCTCAGTCACAGTGCAGTGGTCCAGGTTGCCACTGCACCACACATTACAGAGATATTATTCAAACCCCTAATCTAAATCTTGTCATACATCTGTACCACCTCCTGCTAAAATTGAAAAACACCGGACAGGAGGACAGACTTATCGCCCAATTGACGCGCAATGTTTCGCAAAGATGGAAACGACGACGAACACCATCAAGATGACGACAATCAACAAGGAAGTGCCGGACCATAAGTGGCTGACGACACCAATAACATTCAGGAGGGTCAACCCCCCCGCAAAAGGAAACAGTGAGTAAATCGAGTGTGACCAATGTACAAACGGCCATTGGTCACACCCGACTGCGACTTCACAGCGACTGAGGCGACACGCCGAGTGCCATTCCTCGACAGTACCTTTAATAGGTCGTAATTTATTACCGTCCTGTCTGTCCCACAAGGTTTGCCAAAAAGCGTGTAACCTCAGACGCAGAGTTGGCAAGACATCCGAGGGAACAACGCTGAGATCCCTTCCAAGAGGGCCACAAATGGCCCCTTTCGCTGCAGAATCAGCTTGCTCATTCCCTCCTAGCCCAACATGGCCCGGGATCCAGCAGAAAAGCACGGTTTTCCGCTGGCCAGGCAAGCGGGAAAGCAAATCTTGGATACGTTGTGTCAAGGGGTTACGGGGATTGTAATTCGCCAAGGACTCCAGGTTGACCAGGTAGGACTCATGTAGGACTCATGGAATCACTAAAGATAATGAAATGCATGCCCTGAAGGTCAAGGATCCATTCGACCGCCAAACCAAGAGCCAAAAGCTCTGCAGAAAACACAGAATAGCCTGATGGAAGGCGATGGGCAACAGTTACTCCCTTACACACACAAGCACACGCCATGCCAACGTCTGACATCGACCCATCAGTAAACAACCACTGATAACCGGCGTACTGAGAACACAGCTGCCGGAACTCCTGCAAGTACCTTGCTGTTAGAGTGGAACCCTTCGGGAGGGACGCTATAGCGAAAATGAAAATGCCACTTGGGACAAGCCAAGGGGCCACTGGCCTGGTATTCCTCCAAGCCTCAAGACGCAGGGTACTTCAAAGGCTATTTCCTGACAGGACTGCTGGAGCCTATTGCGGAAATCACCCTTACCCATCATGTGTCTACCGACTCGCAAGTCTGGCCCAAAAACCACGGACCAAGCAGGACTGGATTGCACAGCACGCAATCGCACAGCATACTGAATGGCAAGCTGTCGCCGAGGAATGGCCAAAGGTGGCTCCAAGGCCTCAGCATTGAGGCTGACCACTGGAGACGTTCGATATGCCCAAGTACCCAGACGCAGGCCACTGTGATGCACAGTGTCCAACATCTGGAGAGTCGAACCATAGACCATGCACGCATAATCAAGTTTGCTGTGGACAAGGGCTCGGTAGAGGCGCCAAATGGCAGTGCGATCGACACCCCATGAAGAGCCTGACAGAACCCGCAAGATGTTAAGCGCCTGCAAAGCCTTGTCTTTAAGTTGGCGCAAATGTGGAAGCCAAGATAACCTGGAACGTCCCTGTGGGACAACAGGAATTTGTGCCTGTCCCAAGTACAGGCAAGGATCTGGGTGCAGTGTTCGTTGGCAGCAAAAGTGGACGCACACAGTCTTGTCCGGAGAAAACGGAAACCATTACCGACCGCCCAGGTCTGGACTTTGTTAATTCCAGCTGCGAGCTGCCGGAATGCACAGGCCGAAGTCATCGACAAACAATGACTCACAGATGAAGAGGATTGTGATGAAGACCTTTAAATTTGTGTTGGAAATCTACACAATTTTGTAAAGATTTGTGTTGTCTTGGCGAGAACAGCTTGCTTTTGAGTGTCGAACTTTAAAAATTGAAGTTAGGCCAGTGATATGAGTAAGTGATAACTTTTAATTGTGTATATGGGTAATAAATGTTATTTTACAACATCAGTGCGCGTGAAAAGTATTAAATATATAAGATTTCGGTTATAACTCCGAAACGGTAGGCGATATCACGAAATTCATAATCACCTTTTTTGTTCAAAATTTTATTGCGAACATAAAAGGTTCAGTACAAAATTACGTTTGGGCAACCCTGAAAGGAGTTACGACCGATTATTCCCGTATATTTCCGGAGCGGCTGCTATCTTGGATTTATGACGTGACACAGGCCTTATGCCACAAATTCAAGCAAAACACCTGGTAAGGGATGACTGTAGAGCGTACAAGGAATGTATTCCAGGTGGTTATTAAATTTCATCACGAAAAATCCCACGGAGCAATATTTCCTTACATATGCCTCAGGACTAGTAGCGACATCCATGTCTAGTCGTGATCAGATTTAAAAGACTACAAATAATTGCCACCAGTCTTATTCAGTTAGTTCTAATCTCCGTCGGAAGGGCGCTGCAGGCGTCGGTCACGTTACCAGCTCTCTCAACGAATCAGAGAAATATTAATTAAAAATAATCGTTCATTTTTAGTTCCAATTCCTACCGCTCGAGGGTCGACCGGAAACGCCCCCCGCTCACGTGACCGACTCTCGACCAATCAGAGGGCGAGCAGGCCTCACATATTACTTACAACCGGAAACCATCTTTCTTTCTGACTCCAACCTTCAAAGGAGGTAGACGCCACGCAAAATTTAATAAAAAAAGTGCAAGTCACTATAAAAATGCGTAGTCATACTAACACTAACCCAATACGTCACCTTATCTGTGACGTCACAGATAAGGCGATAAGAATTTAGTATTGTGGAAGTAGCCGATCTGGCGTGGATACGGGCTAACTCCACTACTAAGCGGCACTTCCTTCTCGATGGATGGTTCAATCTCGTCTTGGAGCAGCTGTAAATACCGTTCAGCATTTAGTGGTCCATCAATGAAGAATGGTCCTATCAACCGTGCACCCACAAACCTGCACCACACATTCGTGCTGGGATTATGTTGATATG